>JABUQX010101142.1:15000-30663 GCA_015478945.1 Trachelipus rathkii | reverse complement strand
TTTAATTCTTCTTAAAAAAAATAAAAGATGTAAACTGGTGTTTTAAAGAGTTCCATATAAGTAGGGTGCAGAGGGGAACAAAGGGTAGTTAAGACTTCCAGAAAACAAATAAAAAATTTTTTTAATTACATAAATACCTTAAAAACAAAAAAAAAAAAAAAAAAAAAAAAAAAGAACAAAAAAAAAAAAAACAAAAAAAAATAACAATATAAAAAAAATTATTTAAAAATTAGGCTTAAAAAAAAATTTAAAACTTTACTTTAAAATTTCTCTTCTTCTTTCTCTTCTTCTTCTTCTTTCTTGCTTTTCGTCTTCTTTCTTCAATATTCTCACCAAATAAAAATCGGTTCGGTCATGTTAACCCGATATTTATGTAGGTACAAACAAAAAACAAGTCACTCTTCACACATCATCAGTAATGTGGTGTCCCTCCCTCTCCTCCCTCCCCTCTCCTTTAAGCAAATCGGATTCTTTAATTTTTTAGAGTCACCGTAGCGTTTCATTTTACCCTCGCGTGAAAAATAAGCTGTTAAATCCTACTGAAGTTTGTTGTTCTGCTTCTAATGTTTATGCCTAACTTTGTTTATTCTGCCATGACACACCTTTTACCTTTTGTCATTGGAAAAAGCTGCTCAATCGGATGGGCGTTGAATTTCCAACTAATAGTTTGTTCTCACAAATTTTACGGGAAAGTCGCAGTGGAGTATGTGTTTCCTTATGCAAATTTATCGATAGACGTAGAACTTAAGTATCTTTATATTGCAGAGACATTTTAATAATATCTCAGACCATAGTTCAACATAAAAGTTCATCACGTTGGAGGATTGTATTAATATAATATAGTTATAATATATATATATATATCCTATATAATATAAGTTATATATATTCATTATATATATAATATTACTATAACAATAAATATATACCATTATATTATTTATATATAATATATATAATTATATATTATATAATATATATATTAAATTATCTATTATTCATATTAATTTTTTTATATTTAAGTATACAGTTTATATATATAATAGATAATTTCTATATATTTACACTACTTCAATAAGTATGACCATAACTCAGTATATCTATGTTTCTATAACAGATTTAAATGGTAACTAACCTATATATTAAGAACTTTTAAATATATAATTAAAACTATATAATGATAAAATATCTTTTTTTACACCCGCTTTTCCTGCAATATTATATATATAATGTATATATAAGTATATAATATATATATATAGTATATATTATATTGTATATAAACGCGCATTCTGTTATTTACGCTGATGACTGGTCAGGTTTTGAATTTTTGTTCTGAGATAATAGCTTCATTTTGATTCAACAATACGTGCAATGACACTATGATACCAACAATGAATTTAAGTGGAGACGGACATGATTCAAAAGTCTGAAATATACATTTTAGAGTATTTTTAATTATTTTGTAAAATCATCTATATTTTGTGTTAAATTTTGTTAATAAAAAATTGAAATATTTCATGCAGGAACAAAATTAGAAAATCAACCAATTATAACTAAGAATTAGCGTTTTAAAGCTTATTATCAAAATGTAAAAAAAAAAAACAAAAAAAAAAAAACATTTTTACATAAATTATAAATTATCTCGAAATAATTACTTGTCACTTACAGAAAAACTTCAATTTACATATTTGGACATCAGAGTTATAAGCATTATTGCAACAGAAGTTGCGGAATTATAGATATAAATAATAAAAAAAAAAAGCTTAGTATCGGGCTGTCGGCGGAATGGAGGGGGGACGTTTTCCATAGCCCGTAGGGGAGGGGCAGAAACCCCCCGCTGACACCCAAATACAAAGAGCGGGGTCCGGTAGACCTCATCCCCGAATCATCGGGGGGAGAATATCTCCAACCCTGTCATTCCCCCGGAAGGCCGAGAAACCCCGACTCCTTCCATCTTATGCGGTTTTTATTGTTGAGTAATATTCCTATAGTAAAAAATAAATTTTTTTTTAAGATAAGTAGGATTCGTTAAAGAATTAACGTGATGATTTATCCTTGTCTTATGACTTCCTGGTTTAGTGCCTTAAATATTAGAATTTAAGTAGCCATCATATTTAAAAAAAAATACAATAGTAAATATTGAAATACATGGTCAATGATAAACAGTAAAAAGGCTATATATTTAATATATAAATTATATAAATCTATACAAAGAAAGTAGATAATATATTATATATATATACTATATATATATATATAATATATGATAATAATATATATATAACACCTGTGTTACTTACTATATTAAAAACATAAAAGGAACTGGTGAGGCTCTCAACTCAATATAATAGAATATATCATTCATATGATCAATTATAATAAATTATCTTCTATTTTTTTATTTAATCTGGAATAATAAAGAGTTCTCAATCATTTGCATCAAGACATCAAAAATTCAGCTTCGGAAAACATCTTAACGAATTTGTCTCAAATAAAATCATTTAAATACAACTAAAATAAAGTTAAAAAAAAAAAAATAAAAAGTAAAAGAATTTTATATAAAATTATATTCGAGGGCGTTCACCCAAAAATAGATTGATAATATTGAATAACTTATTTCATCTCTGTTCATAGATGCGTAAATTACTTTTTCATTATTAACAAAATTTCACCAAAGAACGTAAGGAACAAATTATAGAAGAATTTTTTAAGCAACATTAACTTTCCTGCAAGATGTATTTCTATTCCAAAATTAATGTATTTTTGGTATTTTTCCTTTGGTTTATTATTTACCTGCCTTGAGCTTAACACTTCAGTGCAACAAGTATATACTAGGATAAATTATCATAATAGTATATAGATAATTTAATACATTTTTTTTTTTTATATTAATGGTTTTAAAACAAAATACCCTCATCAACTTTTAAATAATTATATATTTGTTTATTTTCTAAATTATATTACTTATTATATATTATTATATTGAAGTTACCGAATCTTTTTTTATTATCTCCTTAGATAGTCATTAGAGTATAAAAATCTTTACTATTTAGTATAAGTTTTTAAATATTTGTTTCTTGTATTTTAATGATTTATAAATAAAAAATATAATAATTATTAACAAAACAATTTCATATTATATATATAATATATTAATATATATAATATTATAATATAATATAAATTATATTAAATAATTATATTATGGTCGGCAGTAGTTGATATAGTATATATAATATATAGATAGATATAATAATAATATAATAAATAATATATATATTATATATATATATAGATAATAGTATATAGTATAATATTATATTATATAAGATTATTTATATTTTTAGTTATATAATATTATAATATATTTATTAATATATATATATAATATAATACATTAATATATATAAATATAGGTATATTTTATATATATTATATATAAAATATTATATATTACATAATATAATATATTTATAGTATAATATACAATATATATATTAGTTTATATATTATTAGTTTATTATTTATTTATTTATTTATTATTTATTTATTTATTTATTTTATTATTTATTTATTTATTTGAATATTATTTTTTATATTATATATATATAATTATCATATATATATATCTCTTATAAATATATATACAATAATATTATATATATAGATATATGATATATAATATGAGATAGGTACCCTAACATAAATATATTAATCTGTTTGTATCCTTAATACTATGAATATTAATATTAAAAAAAAAAAAAAAACAAAAAATACTACAAAAAAAAAAATATACTGACTATATATTGTATTTTTAGTATAATATAAGCATATGTATACTATTATATTGTGAGCTAATATAGGAGTATATAATAAACATATTAATACACTTTGATAAGATGATCATAGTCATATATATATATATATTATATTATATATTTATTTATTATTATTTATTTTTATTTAATTAGGATATTTATTATATATTATATATATTTATTTATATAATATATATATATATATTAATATAATTATATATATATATATTATATTAACTATTAATATATATATTTATATATATTGAATTATTATATAATAGATATATATATATATATATTAATATATTATAATATAATTAATATATAATCTAATATTCATGATTATAAGGATCCCACCACGTCTTACAGAGAAAAGCGCCATATTGGCTGAAGCAATAATCATCATAGAAGTCCACCATGGAGTGGACTACTTTTTAAAATTTCACTATAATTGTTACAAAATGTCTCAAAAGGGAGGAGTAATTGAGATGGGAAATATGGAAATATTCAGTTCAAGTCTATAATAAAATAAATAAAAACTTACATTTAAAACTTATATACCCTTGTATATAAATATAAGTTCGTCTAAAGTATATTAGAATGTACATAACAAAATCCAAATGTTATAAAAATTTTATACTGTCCAAAAGTGGTGAAGTATTTCTATGACAAGAGTATGGTGATATCTTTCAGAACTGGTTAGTTATGCGACCGTATGTACAGTACGGAAATTGAATTCTCGACCAGGCGCATTAGGCGTCTTCTCTTTAATTTATGACATCATCTCTCTACTATCTAAGACCTACCGAACCGGAACAAATTTTTGTAAGGCTGAACTAGTACTTGATAGATTAAAAAATTTGCGCTGAAGGAATTATATTTTTACGATAATGTCCATATAGCCCATCTGGCAACGGTCATAAAAACTCAATATGACAAATAAGGGAGGAATGTGGGGGAGTCATGCGCTCCTCTGCCGTGAATATAGTGACTGTGATGTGTATCTTAAGGCTTTGGTCTTCAATACGGTAGACATCTAGGCGTTGCCACGAGCATGTCAATTACGTCTCGAATATAAAAGTGCTTATTCAAATATCTCAATAGACTTAAGCATTTTCGTCATTGGCGGATTAATAAAGAACAAGACCATTCGCCCAATATAGTTACGCTATATGTTCTCTGAGTTTCGCCCTCGCTGCATCACTCGGCCTTGATCCAGCACTCTTCCGCCAACAAGATCTCCGCTCAAAGCCATCCTACGATCTCGAGAGGAGGCAGAGATAGGGTAATCAGTTTGGGGTGGAGGCACGCCTGTGTCGAGATGCATCCATGCGAGATAACCTGGAACAACCGTTTGGGGCGGGTAAAAGAGGTTATTGTGGTTAGCGTGGGCGCAGTTGTTGCCTCTCTTGTCAGCGATTTGCATTTGCGCAGGATGTACCCCTACTTGATGAGAAGTATGTTCGCGTATCATAATTCAAATCAATAGTTAATCCAAATCGAATAAAATCTAAATTGATCAGCTATTAGAATAATGCTTTCTTTACGGAATGGAGCAGCTCCGAAGAAATTGTTTGTTACAGGCGTACCATTTGCGTCTTCGAATATCTGTTTTTAGTAGATCTAGCGATCTCATTTAGGTCTCTTTGTTATGCGACTTGTCCTGTGAGCGTAAAATCTGAATAAAGACAATGCAGTGTTACTCTTCGAGAAAAAAATTAATTTGTACTACTATGGATTCAGAATAAGAAAGTATTTTGAGGGCAAAATATAAGCCATTAATTCTTGTCTGCGTAAAAATTGAATGAAGCAATGGAGGGATTGGCGAACAAGTCTATGTTTATGGAGTCCTGTTTGCCTGGCTCTCAGGAAAATTCACAGAATGCATAATATGGGCTCTGACATCACGACTGTCCCCCTGTGTTTTCTTAGTGACTGCGTCGGTAGCAAACACAATTGTTAGCAAATAAAATATTTACTCCTATTTTAGAACTGCTGAGACAGCAAAGATCGCTGATGGATTTGAGATGACATGCTATTCTTATATCTCCAATTTGCATGTGCCGGGATTCGCTAGAGGGTTTTAGAAAAGAGAAAATTTTCGAGCAAGCCTCAGGTCCTCATACCAAGCAAATTTGTTGAGCGGTGTTTCGACGGGGATAGCAAGATGTGCACCTCCTTCGCATCTTTCGCTATGTATATGGATAGGGCAGCCCCTTGTGGGCGACCAAGAGGTCATGTTAAGAAATTTAGGATGTTTTATGAACCGTGTTTCTGAATGTTCTAGAAAATTGAGCCAATGTACAAATGTGGATTCTTTTTGCGCGACTGTTACTATCCAAATTTTGACCTTCCAATATTACTCTTCGGTGTTTCTGCTCGGCTGGAATCTCTCTCTCCTTGTTTACATGAAGAGGGGTCGTAGCACACGGTGCGTTTATGTATTAAGGATCTAGTGTGTAAACTTAGAGGAAAGCGTATACACATAATAATGTATTCTCACATTATATCTTACATATATGTATCTTACATGTTCAAGCCCTAGTTAACTTGCTTTCATCTTTTGGTGGAACGGATCGGAAGGCTCGTGAGGAGATACAGATCTTGTCTCATTTACTATATTTTAAAAATCTTGAATTTCTAAATAATAGAGGAGAAAATTTCTTATCGGATACGCGATATGTGGTGTATGGGACATGGTTTATAAAACAATTTGTTACTTGAGGTTATTTATAACTTATTCGGCACACATCTCAGTAGTGAGGCCATAGCGTAATAATGAAATAAAATCTTTATCAAAATCTGTACTCGGAGAGTGGGTAGCGATATCTGTGTAGCAGGACAGTAAATTAGGGGACCTTGGCTATCAGCACCCAAGATGAGGGCGACTATATGAGTACAATATATTATATATATATATTTCAATACTCTGATTATATAACTATATTATCATATATACGTAAACTAGATAGTTCATAAGCGCTTGACGTATTATAATGACAAGGCTATTTACTGTTTTCAGGTATTATATTCGACATAGTTTAATGTCATTCATTAGAATAGGTAGTTCTTAGTAAATTATGACATATATATCATATAGGTGAGTGTTTTTAACATGAGTGAAATGTGTATGTAATCCACTTATATTATAATATAGTTTATATTATTTATATAGATGTTATTATTGGTTTTGCCTAATAAATAACAATTTTACTATTGGAGTTTATATAGGTAGGACAAATGTTCTTCTCCTGTATTTCTCACCATTTCTTTTTTTACTAAAAGCGGACTTGCATTGAAAGGAGGGATATTTGGTTCTATGGAAAAGATAATAAATTGAAGCTATGAGAGAATTTACATTTCCCCGGGTAATATTTTCTCAATAGTGTTTGAAGTTTCCGGTCCGCGCCGGAAATTCCGACCCCTTGGAGAAATTTTTTTGTAAGGCGCAGCCAGGCGCACTTGGAGCATTCCTCTGACACGCGCTAATTCCGATTCCGCCGGAACCGAAAATTTTCAGGTTCGAGAGTACAACCGGTTCACTCACTAACATTAGATATATAAATATGAAGGTTAAAGTGTCTTTGAACCATAAACATCTTAGATAAGTAACGATATACTGTAATTCACTACATCATGAGTGTTACAATATGTAAATATTAGTTACATACTTATTGTAGAACAACTAACTACCTGTATATTTCCAAAACTACCTTTTGTTTTACAGTGATCATGTTCTTATATCAGAACACATTATATATTTTAAATAGCTATACAGAATAATAATAGATAATGAGGTCAAATCACTCGAACTATCTGGACATGAATCTATTTGACAAAATAGGTACTTATGATTGTGGAAAATAGGAGTGCGGAGTTTTAGTCGATCGGAAATCTGACATGGTTGCCCCTCCTATAGCAATGGGGAGTATTACAAGTGTGCGCACCGCAGTTCTCTCACGTTGTTGTCAACGGAATCAAGACATTTTCAAAAAGTAGGGTAAAAAAAAACGAAACCTAAGAGCCACCAGACCACCTAGTGTTGATGAGGGGACTTTCCCGGAGATTGTTCAAATTAAGTTTCAGTGAGTTTACCAAGTGGGTCCGCTAGCGGAGATTCTTGATTTTGGTCAAATAATTGAAGCTGATATTTTAGCGGAATGACACATAAAACTAAGTAAAGTTAATATCTATAAGAATGCTTATGGTGCGGACGCGTTCGCCAAGTACAACTAAGTAGATGATAGTAGATAATATGCTAGTGGCGTAATACGCAGTCATACAATAATATTTCCATTCTCCATTATAATTGACAGTCTTCAGATGAAAAATATACGTGAAACTTGGATAAAAGTAAAGTTACGATAAATTTGAGGTTTCTATTAATTTTGATTTTGTCCTAGCCTACTTTTACGATTCATATAGCCAGTATTTATGAGGAATATTCAATTACAATAAAGCTATATGTAGTTCCATTAAGATATAAAAAGATAAGATTCGAGCCTAGAATATTTCTAGTATAGTATATAAATCAACAGATCAGAATAAAAAATTGCATTATAGTATGCACTAGAAAGCGAATGTAGAGTATACGTTAGCATGATGATACGAATATCCATTAGTACTATGTACAATAGATAAGCACCTACCGTTCTTTAGCATTCCCTATAAATTACGGTTCTACTCTTGTAATTATGTTTCCCTTACAAGTACAAAATAGTGGTTTTGACGATTTTTGATAAATCCTCCTTTCGCATTATATATTTGAAATTCTTGGCTATATATATATATCATAAGTGCTGATTGGTCTAAGTTTTCTGGTTATTTTTTTGAAAAGGCTTTCAGTTTATATATATGTTAGCGATAATACTATAAAGAATCATCGATACTGGATTGCTTGCTAACTATATAATACTTAACACATCAGCATTCATTACTACTCTATCTAGGTATACGTCGGAGCGGATATATCGATTCAATAGATGATATCGAGGCCCATAAACGGAGAGACTTGCGGCTGAGGATAGTTGGTTGTGAACGGATATAGACAGGGGATATTTTTCTGTTAAGTGTTATTCCCACTAAATGGGACGGGACCTATTGTTAGTGGTGATTTAAAATTCCCCCAAGTACATCCAAGTCGAGATGCACAGTTTCGAAAAAACTTGTAGTCGACATCCAAACTCCGCAGCTTGTTGTGTGCGCATATAATCGCCGACAAGATTCTCTCATCGCTGCGACTTCACACAGACATGTCTCTGAGCCCCGATACTGGGCCTTTACTCTTCTGATCCAACTTGGCTAACCTGAGTAGGGAGTTTCTATCGTATCATCTTGTTGTTCTTTTTGTGCGCTCTTCTTGGATCCTACCTCTAGGGAGATGTTCGGGCCACGTTCCGTTCACCTATTCAGAGAAAATATTGCGGAATGCAAGCTTCCGCTGGGCCCGTCTATGAATGAACAATCGTCAATTACTTGGATATGTATCAGTCGTTAAATATGTGCTCATATCATATAATAACAGTCTCTCGGACATTTCGATCACTTGTAATGAGAGAATGAGAACACAAGTGGCGCAGAAGCTTATGGTAACATATGCTTGCATAAGAAGGAGCCCACTCCGATCTCGGTCATTAATCGCCAGCTGAGTTAGTGTCTGCGCATGGGCTGCTACAAGCTCATTTAACCTATGGGTAATGAATCACTGCCGAAATTAATAATAAGCGGTGAGACATAGGCTAGAAAGATTGCTTTTAGTTATTAACACGAAATGTTTTAAGGGAACAGGAAAGCAAATAAGAAAATAATAATTATATTAAACTAATCATATCAAGTTCAAGAAGTAATAATACCACTCATTTTCAATAATCAATAATAATTAGATATGGATCCTAGTTCAAGTTAAAAGTGAAGAATTAAAACACAGCATATCTATAGAATCAGATATAAAGAAATAAAACTTTATATTCTCTGAAAAACTTAGCTTAGAGCTATTAAACTACTGATATGCTTCAAATGTTTTCTATATTATTTCATGCAATAACTAAAAAGCCTCAAAATATATTTTTCTTGTTAAAAAAAATGTCATCCATTATGTTGCCTGCATTAAGATATCTAACTTTAATGCATAGTTATTTAACTCTGTTTACTGTAACAAAGAATACTTTCTAGGAATGGTTTTTCTCTTTTCATTCTTTTTTTTTTATAAATAAATAGCTTCCATACTTTGCTTTAACGAAGCTTGTTCTGTAGAGGGTTTTTTTAAAATATTTCCTCTATGTAGTAACAACGGAATAATACTTTATTTTCAGCGGAAAAAAGAATCTTTTACTAACATTGCAAAAGCTTGGCTTTCCTTTGTCTTCTTAAGTACTTAGTAAATTTTCCTCTGTTTGTTTATTAATGTGGAACATGTTTTATACTTTGTATTTATGTTTTCTAATATTGGCTTCTTTTTCATTCTAGTACTTTAATTTTCTTTGTTTCTCCACTCTTATTTTTTGTCATATTGTAATGAATTTGTCCTATTTATATTTTATTCTCTTTATAGTTGATTCTTTATAGAATTTATTACATATATTTTATTATGTTTACATCATTTTGGAAGAGGAAACTTTAACTTTAATTCACATTTTTTTATTTTCCTGCTAATTCAAATATACAAATGTTCTAATTATATATATTTCTTTATAATTCGTGTGAGCTCAAATGATAAATTTGCTCCATTATTTATGGGACAAAACTCCTTATCTCTATGTTCTCATTATCTTTTAATCTTTTTTTTTCATCCCTTCTCATTACCTCATTACCTCATTACCTCATTACGCCGTTCCTCCTCGCTCGACCTAAATACCAAAATAGTCTTGCGTAAACGGTTAAAATGCGATAAATTTAAAAACACATCGAATTTTTTCGCCAGACTAAACCTTTTGTTGTGTCTTTTTTGGCTGCTTTATTTCTTCTGATAAAAATATATAGTATTTTTTAACATTTTTTTCTTTACATTTATTTTTCATTGTGGTAAAGTATTTCAATTCCTCTTTCTAGGGATAAGCGAAAGATATCCAAATTAATTTTTTTTATATAAAAATGTGCTTATTGGTTTTCTCATATTTTGATACATACATATATATATATATATATATATATATATATATATATATATATATTATATATTAATATATATATATATAATATTATATATATGATATATATATATATATATATTAAATATATATATATATATATATATATATAGTATATATATATACTATATATTATTATATATATATATATAATAATATTATATATTATATATATATATCTATATATATATATATATATATAATATTATATATATATTATATATATATATATATACATATATATATAATATATATAAAAATAAAAATATATTATTTATTTTTTATATATATATATATATATATATATATATATATATATATATATATATATATATATATAATATATATAATTAATATATATTAGGGTGAGTAGACTTTTATACAACTTCGTTTCCATGTATATCATAATTTGATGAGCTTTCATTAAAGATTAGATAAAATCTTACTTTCAAGGTGATTTGATAAAAAAAAACTCACACACAAAAATTTAATTTTATATAATTTTATTATTTATTAGCGTTTTTGCCCATTTTTGGAGGTCACTGCAAGCAGATAAAAAATTGAAAACATTATATAGGGTCATCAAACACACAAGAAAGTCAATTATTCACGATAATGTCATTGGACAGGATGAATCTCAGTGGGAGGTTGTCCTTGTTGCGGCAGGAGTCGTGCAAGTCTTGCATAACTTTGATCGCACGCTCACAGCACTGGTTGCTTCGGGCAATGTTGATTGGAGATTCATCTACTCTCTAGTGGGTTTTCAAGCATTTGAGACCTGTTGGGTAGTCATTCAGAGCTGCAGATAGTTCATCAAAATCTTCAGCGCGGAACAATTGACTGCTGAACCAATGGTCCGCCCATGAGTAGGAAGTGAATGAACAGATTTTACGTAGCCTATTCCGGGTTTCAGGCATCAGAATAAACGCAAGAAGGGCTAGAATGGCACGAGAGTTCCAGCGTGCATTGCTGATGTTTGGGATCTGTTGAAACTTCACGAAGGGGATCTCATTCCTCTCAGTGTAGTGACGGAAGACACGAGTGATGTGGTAGAGAAACTTTGTCGTCTCTCCAGCCGCCTGTTTCCTTAATCTGTTTTACCGTTGCTAAAGGCTGCTTTCAATTTATCATAATTGCTCATCAAATCATCATAAGCATTACGCCAGGACCCATTTATGGAGTTGGATTTAATCCAGTTTGTTATTAACCGCTATCCAAATATGTATTTTAATATGTTGTTCTAATGAGTGATATGAGTGGTAACAAATCTCTAGATTTGAGATAAATTAAAATACTAAAAAAAACCATCTGATTTTCAGCTGGCAAACTCTTCGTTTCAGAAAATGATATTTCAAATATTTTAACAATTTTTGTCACCATTATCCTATTATTCGTTTGTAATCTATTTACTCCCTTATGAAACGAATCGATTTCATAGATAATTTTGACGCTAAACATTAAATTTAAGCAAACTCTATGAGATATAATAAAGAAAAATTTTTAGTCGATGAAAACAATATTTAATTACTGGTGTTGAAAATACAATATTTTTAAAATATATTAACTATTCAGTTTTCGAATAGTGGACCTTATAACGGTACTGTAAATATCCTATACTATATTTCATAATAAAAAGAAAATGATTATAAATACAAGCAAAAAATGACTTTTATGCATATAATGCTAAGAATTTGGAGATGAGCTTTGCTACTACATTCTCCAACTGAGATTTTCGATATAGAAAGAAAATCTGAGAGGTCTTAGATAAGAATTGAAATCTACTTCGATTGCGATTCACACCTTTTAATAGAAATTATATTAATTACGAATTGTTTAGAATAGATGCATAAAATTGTAAATTTACCATTGATGAGAAAAAAAAAATCAGTGAGATTTTTTAATGAGCCATCAAGTATGTTTCCAAAATTTAAAGAAGTAAAGAAAAATAAAATAATTAAAATGAAGTAAAAAAAAATAAAAAAATAGTAAATAATAAATATAAATACTTTTTCACATCAATAACAAGGAGATAAATTGCTAAATGCTTCCAGTTAGGACAATGAAAAGACAAGCTGTTGCATTGCTTATAAAGGATTTTTTGCTTTTTCTTTGAAAAGAAAGTATTACCTCTTTGCTATACAATTAAGGAAATTCGTATTTTCTAGAAAGCTTTTCAACAGCATTAAAGTGCGCAGAGTATTAGCTTTATAAACAAGACTCCATATTAGAAAGCTTTTTAAATAAACTTATAACATGTGGAGAAGAAAAGCTATTTTGCTTATAAACTCTTTGCTGCAGGAAAGATAATTATTTAAATAGACTATTTAAGAATTAAAGGAAGTGTAATGGACGTCAAAATAATGGAGTAACTTTTCAAAAAGAAAGAATATTTTTAAAGCTTTTTAGTAATTGAATGAAATAATGTTACAATACATTTGAAGCATATTACCAATTTAATAGCTCAATGATAAGCATTTCAGAGAGAGAAAAATGTTTAGACTTTTATATATAATATCCTTTGTAATACTATTTAATTTTAAAAACAGCTTGGTACGTAGTAAATAATTATATAAATATTAAATTTTATATTAAAAATTGTATGAACTTATTTCAATCCAATATATTGACCGATAATAATAATAAGTATATATATATAGATATATTATAATATATATATATATATAATATTATATATATATTATATCATATATATAATATATATTTATTACTATATATACTATATATTAAAATATATATTATATATATTTTATATATATATATTATATTATATATATTAATATATATATATATATAGATATTATATGTATATATATATATATATATATATATATATATATAATATAATAATATATATATATATATATTACTATATATTAATATATATAGATATATATATAAATATATATATATAGATAATATATATACTATATATATATATATATATAATATATATATATATATAATGAAATATATATATAAATATATATATATAATATATATAATATATATATAGTATATATATATATATATATATATATATATTGGGAGCTCTAGTTTTGCACTTTTTTTTCATTTTTACTTGTGCGTTTTTTTGCGGATGCTTTTCCTAATCTAGATAAAGTTACCTAAGCCAAATTCTATAGGCCTTTCAAATTGATGCACTGCTTGCGGAAATGTATTTAAAGTTTTTTCTCATTGACGTCTATATACGGAGTAAATTTCTGCGAATCCGTCATGATGACTCAGAACTAAAGCATGTTATTTCTTGTTTGAACAATAATTCTTTAAGATTATTTACGATTATAATATGTTATCTAATATGTATTCGTATTGATGGAAACATGGGGGTGAATTCACTAGCGCCGATGCGTTCTCTTAAATGTAATGCGTTTTTTATTTTCAATGAAATAGTTTAAATAATTAATTATATACACATTTATTATTGCAGCTAATTAAAAATGCCTAAGATTAAACCTATAACTCGACAACAGACTATCGAAAAATATGGTGGTAGTCCGTGTGAATTATTAATGACAGAACCTAGTACATATAGGCAAATCATTCAATACTACTATTTTATTAGTCATACTAACTTCAGTGCCGACCTTTCGAATATCATTCATCAAATTTGTAATGCTCTCAAATCTATTTGGCAGAATGTCAACCCAAGGCTTCCTCTTGTTACAGACAAGTCTCTTTATAGAAAGGTTAAAGATCTTTCGACTTTAGGTAAAAACATCTCAACTGGAAAAATGCGCTTAAATTCTCCCCAAAGGTAATCTCATATGCAGGATTTGACAGGCTTTTGATATTTTTTGCGAGTACCTGTCTCTTGAACATTGAACACTGTCAGTATTGAATGGGTAACTGCTCAAAGTATAAAACTTTTAAAAAGTTACACATGTATGTATTTGCTCTACAAATGCAAAAGTTCCAATAGAGGACAGAGCTTATCTACGAGATCAGAGAATTAAAACTGGACCTAAAGGATCATACCAGCTTTCTTCAATAGACAAAGTCGCTATAAAAAGAGATAAGAGGCTCAGATATAATGAACAAGTATTGCGTATGAAAAAATGTTTAGTTATCAGATATTTTGGATGTAAATTCAGATCCATCACAGGGGAGTAGTAACTCACCTTCTACGGACGAGGTAATTATCTTTTGACTTATTCATATTATATTAGTTGTGTCTTAATTTAATATACTTTTATACAAATTTCAATCTATTTTAGCAAGAAGATGTATGGATACCAAACGAAATGTGTTCAACAGACTATAGCACACTGAAACTACCCAGATACACTATGGAACTTGATAGAGGTGATTGCTCTTCTACTCTTGGTGCAGCTCTTGCTAATGCATTACTTCATAATATAAAATATTTACTTAGACCAGAAACTGACTTTTATCACATAATGACAGATAAATGCAAAATAGATAGGGCAAAGGCAAAGGTAAAGGTCATATGCGAAGATGATGAATCACATACAAATATGCAGTTAACTTGCATAGGTGTGGATGGAAAGGTTGACCAAAAAAGTCTAACATATAAAGAAACACATTTACCCAATGGGAAGTTGGGTATCAAGAAGTGTGTTGAGTCGTCTGACATTTATTAGTGAAGATAAGAAAACTCAGGGTAGGTACCTAACACATCGAACGGTCCCCATTTC
>JABUQX010101141.1:17500-22500 GCA_015478945.1 Trachelipus rathkii | reverse complement strand
TGTTCAGATCATGCTAAAGAAAAACGATTTCAATGTGAACATTGTGATTTTAAAACAGATTACAAGTTTGCTATAAAAAGTCATAATTCAAAGCATAATTTAAAGATCACAAAGAATCCTGAAAACAGGCTTAGTAAAGGTTTCAGCATTGTCAATGATGAGAATGTAAATTATCTCATGTTATCCTTATCAGATATAATAAATTTGGTTTGCAATAAAGGTAAGGCATTGGATCCTAATACTTCTGACCAAGCCCCTATGGAAATCTTGCAGTGTTTGGAGTGTACATTTGAAACAGAAAATCTGAAAATCTTGAAACTACATTCACAAATTCATGCTGAAGTTAAGAAATGCACAGAATGCAATTTTGAAAGTAAGGATACAGAGACATTCAAAGAGCATCTAATAAATCACTTTAAACATGAGAATATAAAAGAACAAAAATTCAGAGAGAGGAAGAACCGACATTTAAATGTTAAGAAGTTTAAATGCAATTATTGTTCTTATGAAACCAAATATGAAAGGTCATATAATGCACACTGGGCAAAACATAAAAATATTAAATTATTCAAATGTGACTATTGTGATTTTGAATCAAATTTCAAATTTAGTTTATCACTTCATAATTCAGATTATTGCCCACAGAGAGCTAATTTAAATTACAACAAAAATTGTGTTATTGTAAATCAATCGAAAAACACAAAATATTGTTCTTTATCTTTATCAGAGATAATGCTTTTAATTTATAATAATATAAAATCATTGGATGTAAATGCTGCTGTTCCACCACCTACGGAACCTTTAAAATGCTCAGAGTGCATTTTTGAAGCTGAAAATCAAAAGTGTTTGGAATTTCATTCACAAATTCATTCTGAAGTCCTGAAATGCCCTGAATGCAGGTATGAAAACACTGATACAGAAATATTCAAAGATCATCTTATAAAAACTCACTTGCATCAGGCCACAAGTGAAAGTGAATCTGTTCCTAACTCTTTCAGAAAAGGATCAAGACAGTCCAACATGACTGTTATAGACGAATCATTTGATGAGCACAGCGAAATGGCAGAGAGCCACAAAAGTCAGGACTCTGACTCTGAGGATGATATATCAGATATTGGAGAGGAGGATATATCGCATAATGACGAGCCTCGTAAAAAGAAAAAGTTTTAAATGTCATGAGTAGAAAAAACAAACAAATAAAAAAGAAATTTTGTTGCTCACTGTTCAGATCATGCTAAAGAAAAACATTTCAATGTGAACATTGTGATTTTAAAACAGATACAAGTTTCTATTAAAAAAAAAAAAAAAAAAAAAACAAAAAGCTTTTTTTTTTTTTTTTCCATTAATTTTTTAAAAAAAAGGCCCCACCCCCCCCAAAAATTTGCAAAAAAAAGGGGTTTTTCCATTAAAAAAAGAATCCTCAAAAACAACATCTTAGGAAAGGTATTCAGCATTGCAATGATGAGAATGTAAATTATCTCATGTTATCCTTATCAGAGATAATAAATTTGGTTTGCAATAAAGATAACACCTCTGACCAAGCCACTATGAAAGTTTTGAAGTGTTTGGAGTGTACATTTGAAACAGGAAATCTTAAAATCTTCAAACTACATTCACAAATTCATGTTGAAATTAAGAAATGCACAGATTGCAATTTTGAAAGTAAGGATGCAGAGACATTCAAGTATCATCTGATAACTCACTTAGATCAATCCACAAGAAGTGAATCTGTTCCTTTCTCCTTCAGGAAAAGGCCAAGGCAGTCCAACAAAGCTGTTACAGACAAATCAAATGATGAGCTCAGCATAATATCTGATAAGCATGAACGTCAGAACTCCGACTTTGAGAATGAATTGTCATTTGTTGAAGAAAATGTTGCATTGGATAATGATGAACCTCGTAGAAAGATGAAATCTAAAGAAAAAAGATTTCAATGTGAACATTGTGATTTTAAAACAGATTACAAGTGTGCTATAAAGAGTCACAATTCAACGCACAATTCAAAGTTAATAAAGAATCCTGAAAACGGTCTTAGTAAATGTTTCAACATTGTCAAGGATGAGAATGTAAATTATCTCATGTTATCCTTATCAGAGATAATAAATTTGGTTTGCAATAAAGATAAGGCATTGGATCCTAATACTTCTGACCAAGCAACTATGGAAATCTTGAAGTGTTTGGAGTGTACATTTGAAACAGGAAATCCAAAAATGTTTAAACTACATTCACAAATTCATGTTGAAGTTAAGAAATGCACAGAATGCAATTTTGAAAGTAAGGATACAGAGACATTCAAAGGGCATCTAATAAATCACTTTAAACAGGAGAATGTAAAAGAACAAATAGTCAGAGACAATAAGAAACCACATTTAACTATTAAGAAGTTTAAATGCAGTTATTGTTCTTATGAAACCAGATATAAAGATTCATATGATGCACACTGTGCAAAACATAAAAATATTAAATTATTCAAATGTGACAATTGTGATTTTGAAACAAATTTCAAACGTTGTTTATTACGTCATAATTTTGATTATTGCTCACAGAAAGCTGATTTAAATTCCAACAAAAATTGTGATATTGTAAATCAATCGAAAAACACAAAATATTATTCCTTATCTTTATCAGAGATAATGCTTTTAATTTATATTAACAGAACATCAATGGATGAAAATGCTTCTGTTCAATCCCTTACGGAACCTTTGAAATGCTCAGAGTGTAGTTTTGAAGCTGAATATCAAAAGTGTTTGGAATTTCATTCACAAATTCATTCTGAAGTCCAGAAATGCCCTGAATGCAGTTATGAAAACACTGATACAGAAATATTCAAAGATCATCTTATAGAAACTCACTTAGATCAGTCCACAAGTGAAAGTGAATCTGTTCCTTACTCTTTCAGAAAAAGATCAAGACAGTCCAACAAAACTGTTACAGACGAATCATCTGGTGAAGAGCACAGCAAACTGTCAGAGAGCCACAAAAGTCAGGACTCTGACTTTGGGGATGAAATATCAGATGTTGAAGAGGAGAATTTATCGGATAATGACGAGCCTCGTAGAAAGAAAAAGATTAAATGTCATAATTGTAGTTATGCAACAAATAAAAGAGAAGATTTTATTGCTCATTGTTTAGATCACGCCAAAGAAAAACTATTTAAATGTGAGTTTTGTGATTTTAAAACAAATTACAGGCGTACAATAAAATGTCATAATATGAAATGCTCAAAGAATCCTGAAAACAATCTTAGTAAATGTTTCAGCATTGTTAATGATGAACATGTCAATTATCAATTATTATCCTTATTTGAGATAATAAATTTGGTTTGTAATAAAGATAAGTCATTGGATTTTAATGCTTCTGATCGAGCCACTATGGAAGTTCTTAAGTGTTTGGAGTGTACATTTGAAACGGGAAATCTAAAAGTATTCAAACTGCATTCACAAATTCATGTTGAAGTTAAGAAATGCACAGAATGCAATTTTGGAAGTAAGGATGCAGAGACATTCAAAGAGCATCTTATAAATCACTTTAAACATGAGAATATAAAAGAACAAAATTTCAGAGAGAGTAAGAACCGACATTTAAATGTTAAGAAGTTTAAATGCAGTGATTGTTCTTATGAAACCAAATATGAAAGGTCATATAATGCCCACTGTGCAGAACATAAAAATATTAAATTATTTAGATGTGACTATTGTGGTTTTGAAACAAATTACAAAAAAAATTTAGTTACTCATAATTTAAAATGTTGCTCGAAGGAAGCTAAATTTAATTCCAACAAAAAGTGTGTTATTGTTACCCAATCAGAAAACACAAAATATTGTTCTTTATCTTTATCAGAGATAATGCGTTTATTTTATACTAATAGTAAATCATTGGATGTAAATGCTGCTGTTCCATCCCCAACAGAACCTTTAAAATGCTCAGAGTGTAGTTTTGAAACTAAAAATCAAAAGTATTTGGAATTTCATTCACAAATTCATTCTGGAGTCCTGAAATGCCCTGAATGCAGTTATAAAAACACTGATAGAGAGATATTCAAAGACCATCTTATAAAAACTCACTTAGATCAGTCCACAAGTGAAAGTGAATCTGTTCCTTACTCTTTCAGAAAAAGATCAAGACAGTCCAACAAAATTGTTATAGACGAATCATCTGATGAAGAGCACAGCGAAATGTCAGAGAGAGACAAAAGTCAGGACTCTGACTTTGAGGATGAAATATCAGATATTGAAGAGGAGGATATATCGCATAATGACGAGCCTCGTAAAAAGAAAAAGTTTAAAGGTCATGATTGTAGTTATGCAACAAATAAAAAAGAAGATTTTGTTGCTCACTGTTCAGATCATGCTAAAGAAAAACGATTTCAATGTGAACATTGTGATTTTAAAACAGATTACAAGTGTGCTATAAAAAGTCATAATTTAAAGCACAATTCAAAGTTCATAAAGAATCCTCAAAACAGTCTTAGGAAAGGTTTCAGCATTGTCAATGATGAGAATGTAAATTATTTCATGTTATCCTTATCAGAGATAATAAATTTGGTTTGCAATAAAGATAAGGCATTGGATCCTAACATTTCTGACCAAGCCTCTATGGAAATTTTAAAGTGTTTGGAGTGTACATTTGAAACAGAAAATCCAAAAATCTTCAAACTGCATTCACAAATTCATGTTGAAGTTAAGAAATGCCCAGAATGCAATTTTGAAAGTAAGGATACAGAGACATTCAAAGGGCATCTAATAAATCACTTTAAACATGAGAATATAAAAGAACAAAAATTCAGAGAGAGTAAGAACCGACATTTAAATGTTAAGAAGTTTAAATGCAGTGATTGTTCTTATGGAACCAAATATAAAAGATCATATAATGCTCACTGTGCAGAACATAAAAATATTAAATTATTTAGATGTGACTATTGTGGTTTTGAAACAAATTACAAAAAAAATTTAGTTACTCATAATTTAAAATGTTGCTCGAAGAAAGCTAAATTAAATTCC
>JABUQX010101141.1:0-12500 GCA_015478945.1 Trachelipus rathkii | reverse complement strand
TTATCATTATTACCTTGTTCACTTAACTCTCACTCTTAATTTACCCACTTCCTCCGTTCAGCTTCCTCCATCCAAGCCCCCACAACTTAATTTTACATAGAACAACATAATGATCCGAAAATCCCATTCCTGAACCCCTCACTGATTTAATCCATCACATACTTCCAACATCTTCTTCACCAAACAAAATCAATCATACTTCACTTCGCGATACCATCTTTACCTACACCAACTCTAGATACTTATGGATAACTCTTGTGTTTAAAGAAAGTATGTACTTAAAACCACATACCTCTTCCTCACAAAATCAATCACCGTCCTTACCATTCTCATTTTCTCCCGACACCCCAAAAACCACATGTTATACCATTCCTTTTTTGATCACGTATCCAAACCATTCAGGTCCCCAACACTATCAATCTGAAGCTCCTACTCACCCCATCCAAACATCATTCAGATTATCCCAAAAAAAATCGTACTCTCTTCAACGTTTCCCCCAGATGGACCATACGTCAACCACACATACCTTACCTTTTCAAACTTAAATTTAACCATTAGAATTCTAGCTCACACACACAAAGTCTACCATAGCTCTGCTACCACAAAGTCGCTCATCAGATTGCTACTCTTCTCTCCCCCTATCATCCTTTCCACACCAGCACACACCATTCACACCACACCCACTCATTTCACGTTTCCTTTCATCTTTATCAGTCACAGCGAGCAAATCAAATTTGCATTTCTAAATACATCCATCACCTCTCTCCTCATCTCCTCTACAGGACTAAATTATATATATTATATATATATATATATATATATATATATATATATATATATATATATACATATAATATATAGAATATAATATATATATTCATAATATATATATATATATATATATATATATTATATATACCTATATATAATATATACCGTATATATATATATTATATATATAATATATAATATATATATATATATAATATATATAAATATATATATATATATATATATATATATATATATAACCGTATATATATATATATATATATATATATATATATATATATATAATATATATATATATATATATATATTATAGTATATATTTATACCGTATATATATAATAATATATAATAATATATATTATTATATATATATAGTAATATATTATAAATATAATATAATATATATAATAATATATATATATATTATATAATATATATATAATAATATACCGTATATATAATATATAATATATATAATATATATATAATAATATATATATAATTATATATATAATATATAATATATATATATATATATATATAATATAGATAATATAGTATATATATATATATATACCGTATATATATATATATATATATATAAATATATATATATATATATATATATATATATATATATATATATATATATATATTATATATAATATATATATATAATATATATATATATATATATATATATATATATATACAAAGGTGGCATTAACGCGTTAAAGTTTTTCGTTTAAACTTTTAACTCTTTCGTTAATTCCGAAAAGAAGTAACGGACTATTAACGAGTTCATTTGTGTATTAACGTTAACGAGTTAAAATTTTTCCATACATCCGTTAACCGTTACCTTTTACTAATTGTAAAAATATTTTCTTATCAGTTTTTAAATTGATATGATTCAATCGATTAACAATAAACTTATTTTTACCTCATAAACAATATGAAACAACATAGCAAGATATCTACGAAATAAATACGAGTATATATATATATATAAATATATATATATATATATATTATCATATATAATATATATAATATATATATATATATAGTATATAATAGATAGTATATATATATATATATATATAAATATATTATATAGAGTCAGGACTAATACAAAAACCTGCAGATAAAACTAGAAACTAGATCCTACACTAAAAATCAAATGACATTTTTGTAATCAGCGAAAATTTTAGTCCAAATTGTAAAAAAAAAAATTAGAAAGGCTTAAAATAAGATTTCAAATTTTACTAATGTAAATAATACAGTACTAGTGTTACGATAAGAATTCAAATTTCCGTGTCTGCTTGCCGAAAGTTGCCAATAATTGTTTTTGTTCACGTTAAAAGTTAGTTTAGTATTAATGTTGCCAATAAGTGTTTTTTAAACATTGTCTCGTTTGGGCTATTCAGGTCGAAAATTTGTAAAAAAAATTTATAATTTTTTTTTTTTTAAACAAAACGAATACCCTAGGTGAAACCGCAAAGATGTAAGGGGCCGAGGTCTGTCTTGATGACTTTGAAATAATGACTATTTAGTTCACTATACAAAATGTATTTCAGTTTTAACTTGTGTTTATATTTTATTTAGTTAAATTATTAATTAAATTTAAATTATTTAATACTACTTCACCTTCAAGTTATTCTTTTCTTCGTTTAAAACACCCGCCCCCTAATTTTTTGAGAACCCTCTTTTTTTTTTTTTCAGATACGTTTGTTTATATTTAAGTTTGTGTAGTTTATTTTTTGACTTCATGTTCTTTCCTGAGCCTTTTTAATGTGTAACACTTGGTTGCCTTGCGTTCCGCCAGTTTTGTTTTTATTATTGCCGTTTGTTAATCATCGTCGGATGGAATCGAAATTTCATCGCGCTTCGGGGGTTGAATCGCCAACTTCATCGCCCACGCCATCGTCGCGTTTTTTTAACAAGTTCCGCGGAGTCCTCGCTCGTACAAAGAACCGCGCGCACAAAGAACCGCTAAGTAGAAAGGACAATAGCTAAGGTGTACTTTCATACGTTGTAATTATTATATTTAATTGAAACAAGAGAATTAAGGTTTAGTAATATATTTGTAGAAAACACTCGTTTTTAAAGACTTTACCAAATATTAATTGCATTCGCCGAGCAACCGAAATATATTCAAATTCATCTTTCACTATATATATTATATATATAATATATATATATATATATAATATAAATAATAAATAATTAATAATATATATATATATATTATATATATATATTATATATATCTAGTATATATATAGTATAATATATTATACAAGATTTTTTCCAAGTCCTTTCATCGCTGCATAACCTCTCTTTTACCAGCCAAGCTCTCACCCGTCCTTTAAATGTTCGAGTTCCCAATGGTCATAAATCAAAATAGAACTCGACCTCTTACCACCGAGGCAAACCGCGGACCTTTTAACCACACCTCCAGCGCTACGACTTAGTAGACATATCAAATTTAATTTCCAGGTTATAAAGCAAGTCCGAGCTTCCAATATAATATAATAATTAATTAATAATAATAATATAATGAATACTAATAATAATAATAATAATATTATCATAATAATAAAATAATTTATATATATATAATTATATAATATATATATATATATATATATATATATATATATTATAATATATATAATTAATATATATATATATATTTTATATATATATATATATGAAGATGAGAGAAGAGAAGCAGTATATATATATATTATAATTAATAATAATATATAATATATATATATATATTATATATATATATATATATATATATCAATATATTATATATATATATATAATTATAATATAAATATATATATAATATATATATAGTATATATATATATAACTTGTTGACATGATTATTCGGCCTTGACCTTCCGGATACCCTATATCCCGCCTACACCTAGCCTAACCTGCAGCCTAACCTGACCTAACCTAACATAACTAACCCTAACCTAACTAACTAACCTAACCTAACCTAGCGTACACCTACACCTAGCCTACCCTATCCTACACCTGCACCTAGCCTACACCCCGCCTGAGCGGGCATCCAGGTAACGATGGGCTAGCCTTGTGTAGGTATCTGTGGCGAGACATAGGTCCATGGTAGGTATCTGAACCTGTATGGATCTATCTAACTTATTTCCATCCGTGGACACACACACACACGCACACACACCCACACACACACAACACACACAACATCACACACACACACGCACCTAACAGCACACACAACTTATATTTATAGCACACAGTCACCTGATACACACATCACACGATCACACACAAACCACACACACAACACACACATTCACTTACTTATACACACATTCACTTACTAAACACATATCACTATGCCCCTATCAACACACATTCCACTATGACACTTGCAATTTCCATAGACACTTACATTTACACTTATATCATACCGGTCAACAAACACCCACACACACAACACAACACACACACCAAAAAAACACACACACACTACACTTATACACACATTCACCTATAACTTACCACTCACCATGACAACTTACTTACATTTGCACTTATACCACGTATATAAGCACACGACCAACCCTTTGTCTTCCATGGGTCAATTTTAGCCATCCTAATTTAGGCACTTAAACTTTTTTATTAAAAACATTTTCGCGAACCTAAAACTGTAACTTTAATTACAGACATCTTTTATATTTTACTTAGTACTTTTTTAATTATAAATTTTAAAAAAATTGCATGTAAGAATTTTACTACATATTGTAGAAATTCATTAAAAACTTATACTTTACAGACCTTGAAAGCAGTCAATCAGTATCAATAAGGTGTCTACCATAACACCTAGGGCGGGATTAGTTGCTTTTTGTTTTACTGTTTTACTGCTTAACTCATGTTTTTACTGCTTTAACTCATGTTTACTGCTTTAATCTTATATGTTTAA
Organism: Trachelipus rathkii; assembly: GCA_015478945.1. Taxonomy (NCBI): domain Eukaryota; kingdom Metazoa; phylum Arthropoda; class Malacostraca; order Isopoda; family Trachelipodidae; genus Trachelipus; species Trachelipus rathkii. Next base: position 7,724 of record JABUQX010101141.1, on the reverse strand, counting down.
CATGCTTTACACTCACATATTTATTATACATTACATACCCTTAAAGCGTAAATCAGTAAATCAATGAGGTGTTACCTAAGACCTAAGGGATTAGTATGCTTTGTTTTACCGCTTTACTGCTTAACTTTCTGCTTTACTGCTTTAAACTCATGTTTTACTGCTTTTAACTTATATGTTTTACTGCTTTAACTGCCACATATCTATTAACATTACATACCTGTAAAGCAGTAAAATCAGCTAACATCAATAGAGGTGTTACCTAACAACTAGGGGATTAGTATGCTTTTGTTTTTACTGTTTACTGCTTTAACTCATGGTTTACTGCTTTAACTCATGTTTTACTGCTTAACTCATGTTTAACTGCTTTAACATATGTTTTACTGCACTTTAACTTCATATATTTATTAACATTATGCTTTTTTATTTTGTTTCTTTTTGCTTTTTATTTATTTTATTATTTTATTATATTTTTATTATGTTTAATTAATTTTATTATTTTATTTTATTATTATAACTTAGTGTTATTTTACTTCATGCCTATTGTTATATTATTTAGATACACCCATTCACTATGTCACTTACATTTACCCATAGACCCTACATTTACACTTATACACATGCGCCGCACACACACACACACATCTACTAATGACACTACATGTACCATTAGACACTTAACTTTACCTCACACCAGTCACACACAGATTTACTTACACTCTCACACAGATTTACTTACACACGCAGATTTACCTACACGTCACACACTCCAGGATTTACTTTACACACAGATTACTTAACACACACACACACACACCACACACACACACACACACACACACGCACGCATACATTTCTACATCTATCGACACACACACACACTATCGCACACTCACTACAACATATAAGATATTTATTAACATTTAATTTTTATTTTATTATATAACTTATGTTTATTTACTTCAGCTAATTGTTATTATTATTTAGAACAACACATACCACACACACCACACACCATCACCACCACACACACCACAGCATACACCACCACACACAATTACCACAACACAACACCCCAACACACACAGGCACCTCACTTATACACATATAACGTATATTATAAAAAATTTTATGTTTTAATTACACGTTAATGTTATATTACTGCATCAAATATATATAAAATTATTTCAAAGTTCTTAAACTTCTATAATAAATCAATTATTACCTTTGAACAAGAATTTATTATTAAGTGTTAATACTTTTTGTTTATAATTTTATAACTATCAAGTTTTTAAATAATTACTTTTACTAAAAATTTTATGAAATTTTATTAAAAAACATATATTTTACGTACCTTAAAGCAAAAATCAGTAAATCAGTAAGGTCAGCCCCTAGCACCCTCTACACCAAGCTATGCACGTTTTGATCTATTGACGTTACTGCTTTACTATCCTTTAGCCATCGTAATAAGTTAAAAATACAAAATAAGGGAATAAGGATTGGTTCAAACAATTTTAATTCATATCGTTTTCTAAGTTCTTATTAAAATAACAATTATGTCACTACATTTATATTATTCACTCGATTGTTAATAAAAATATTTCGAAAAAGTTTTTTAAACATAATTTCGGTTTCTTTATTATATTATTCTATTATTATCTATGTACATTGAAAATCCATCACGAGAAACACAACAACCCGCACTCCTTGCAGATACGAAACTGACCTCTCTCTGTAAAATGTGTTGTAAGATAATCCTTTTTGTATCCCGGGGCGATTTAAACCTAATTCCAGGTCAAAATATATTTCAAACTGACCTTTTTTCTGTAAAATGTGTGCGATAACTACGTTAGGCCTAAATTTAGGCCTAAATTCAGGATAAGCCTTTTTGTAGACGGGCTAATTTAATCCTAATACCAGGTCAAAAGGTAATCCCAGTATAGACAAGAATCATTGTTATATTATTTATAAATATATTTTCAAACTGAAACAGCTGGATCGTAAGATCTTTGAAGCATGTAAGAAAGCGAAATGTTTTTCTTAACTTGTGATTGTCGGAGTAGTTTTTCCCTAGTGTCATAAGCTAACCACCAGGGCTCGGCATGAGCCCACCCGCAAAGTCAGCCAACCCCGCACCCGCTGGTTCGATCCGCCGCGTCCCGCCCGCCGCGTGCGCCCGCGGCGCATATTCCCGTCGCGTTCCCCGCCCGCCGCGTGCGCCGCAAGGCGCCATATTCGCGTTCGTTGCCGCCCGCCTGAACCGGTGGTTCGAATCCGCAGCCCGAAATAAAAGGTATCTTCATAGCCCGAACGTGAATGTGAGCGTATGTCACCGGAGTAACGGTTTGCCGGTACCTTTAAGTACTAATTACAGAGAACTCCCCATCCTATTGTATAGTGAACCTCTTATGTTAAGGTTTACATACTTCATCCATACAATAAACCTGAAGTACATGCGCTATATACACCTGCGCTTATGAGGACACCTACAGGTTTTTTATTGTCTATTACCTTTATCATTACACTTTCTATGACTTTACAGTCCATGTTAACGTTTGTAAATTAATTAAATGGCACCCCAAAAAAATGTAATGAAAGAGATTTCCAAAAGAAATTTTCTCCTTATTAAATACCCATTTATTGATAAAAAATAGGGGGTATCAAAGATGACGCCATCAAAGATGAGTCATCAAAAGATGAACCACTAAAGCTGAGGTACCAAAGCTAAGTTATTAAGTTACGGAATCAAAGCTGAGGCTAACAAAAGCTGCATCAAAGTTGAAGCATCAAAAGCTGGGCCATCAAAGTTGAGGCATCAAACTGAGCTAAGGTTGATGGCAGTCAAAGCGAGCATCAATAGTTTGAGGCATCAAAATATTCGATGGGTGGGTGCGTAGTGTTAATGTGTAACGTGTGCTGTGTGGTGTGTGTGTGTGTGTGTGTGTGTATGTGTATTTGATGCAAAATATTGATATTAAAAGTATGAAGTAAATAGAACAGCGAATTGATTAAAACTAAAAATAAAAGATGTTTTAATAAATTATACGTTTATATACGTGTAAGTGAGTGTGCGTGTGTGTGTGCTGCTGTGTGCTGTGTGCGGATTATCTTTGTCGTGTGTGTGTGTATGTGTGTTCTAGATAATAAGCGCCTGCGGGCGCACGCGCGGGCGGGAACGCGGAAAATTTGCGCCTCGGCGCAGCGCGGGCGGGGACTGCGGCGGGACGCACAGCGGGTGCGGGGTTGGCTGACTTTGCGGGTGGGGCTCAATGCTGAGCACTGGTGGTTAGATTATGAACTAGGGAAAACTACTCCGACCAATCACAAATCACAAGAAAGGAAAACATTTCCTTCTTTCCTGCTTAAAGGATCTTACCGATCCAGCAGGTTTCAGTTTGAAATATATTTATAAAAATAGCATAATAACAATTGATTCTGTCTATATCTGGACTTACCTTTTGACTGGTAATTAGAATTAAATTACCGTTCACAAAAAAGGCTTATTCCTAAATTTAGGCCTAAATTTAGGACCTAAACGCAGTTATTGCCCACCACCCATTTTACAGAAAAAGGTCAGTTCGAAATATATTTTGACCTGGAATTAGGGCTAAATCGCCCCGGGGTACAAAAGTAGTTATTTCAACACACTTTACAGAGAGAGGTCAGTTGCGTATCTGTAAGGAGTCCGGGTTGTTGTGTTTTCTCGTAATGGATTGTCAATGTACATAGCTATAATAATTATAATAAAGAAAACCCGAATGTATTTAAAAGACTTTGAAGCCTACTGTGAGTTAACATCGAGTGAAACTAATATAAATGTAAGTGAATATTGTTATTTTTAAATAAGAACTTACAAAGATTTTAATAAAATAAATGTTATGTTAGCAGAGAAGAACTTATTTTGTTCTTTTATACTTATGTACTGGCTAAAGATGACTGGTAAAGTCAGTAATGTCAATAAAAGAGTATAAGTGCATATGCTGGTGTAGAGGGTGCAGGGGCTGACCTTCACGATTGTAACTGATTATGCTTTTAAGGTAACGTAAAATTAGTTTAATAATTTCATAAATTGTTAGTAAAAGTTATTTTAAACATTATATTTTAATTTATAAACAAAAAGTATTACAGTTAATAATTAAATTCCTCCTTTTTTGGGGTTTCAAAGGTAATCGATTGATTGTTATTTATGAGAAGTTTTAAGAACTTGAAATATTTTAGTTATATTATGATATGGTATGCTATTATGGATCAGTGTTAAAAGGGAGTGTTTTTAATAATTATACGTTATATTGTGGTAGTTTGAGTGTGCGTGTGTGGGTCGTGTGTGTGTGTGTTTGTGTGTGTGTGTGTGTGTGGTGTGTGTGTGTGTCGTTGTGTGAGTGTAAGTAAAATCTGTGTGTAAGTAATCTGGGTGTGTGAGTGATAGGTAAAATCTGCGTTGTAAAGTAAACTCTGTGTGAGAGTGTAAGTAAACACGGGCTTGAACACATAGAGTAACATATAATATTTATTCGTTACTTTATTTTAACCTTGTAATGTGGTGTGTGTGTGTGTGCGCCGCAATTGTAATAAGTGTATGTAAACGTGTCTATGGTAAAGTGTAATGAATTAGTGAATATGTGTGTTCTAAATATATAATAACAATGCAGAAGTAAATAACACTTAAGATATAACTAAAAATAAATAATAAAATAATAAACATATAGATAAAAATAATAAAATAAATGAAAACCAGTAGAAAAGACAAAATAAAAAACATAATGATTAATAAATATTGAGTTAACAACAGTAAAACCATATAAGTTAAACAGTAACATACATCGTTAAAGCAGTAAAACATGAGTTAAAGCAGTAAAACTGAGTTAAGCAGTAAAACGAGTTAAAACAAAAGCCATACTAATCCCGCTAGTGGTTAGGTAACACTCTATTGTATTTACCTGATTTACTGCTTAAGGTATTGTAATGTTAATAAATTGTGAGTTAAAGCAGTAACAACATATGAGTTAAAGCAAGTAAAACATGAGTTAAGCAGTAAAGCACGAAAGTTAAAGCAGTAAAGCATAAAACAAAAGCTAATACCTTAGGTGTTAGGTAACACCTCTATTGATTTACTGATTTACTGCTTTATAGTATGTAATGTTAATAATATGTGAGTTAAAGCCAGTAAACCATATAAGGTTAAGCAGTAAAAACATGAGTTCAAAGCAGTAAACTGAGTTACAAGCAGTAAAACAGTCACACAAAAGCATACTAATCCCCCCTAGGTGTTAGTTAACACCTATTGATTTACTGATTACTGCTTTAAGGTCTAAAGTATATGTTTTTAAAGTAAAATTTCGTACAGTTGTAGTAAAATTCTTACATGCAATTTTTAAAAATTCTTAATTAAAAAGTCACTAGGAGTAAAATATAAAAGATGTCTGTAATGAGTTGCAGTTTTGGTTCGCGCAAATGTTTTTAATAAAAATGTTAAGTGCCTAAAATTAGGATGGGCTAAAATTTGACCATGGAAGAGACCAAAGGGTTGGTCGTGTTTTATACGTGTGTATAGGCAAATGTAAGTGGTAAGTGTCTATGGGAGTGTAATGTCATAGTGAAATGTGTGTATAAGCTGGTAGTGGGGTGTTTGTGTGTGTGGTGCTGTGTGGTGTGCTGTGTGTGTGGTGTGTGTTGTGTGACCGCTGTGTATCAATGTAAATCGTAAGAGTCTATTGGTAACATGCAATTGTCATAGTGAATGTTGTGTAAAGGGCATAGTGAATGTTGTGCTATGAACGTGAATGTGTGTATAAGTGTCATAGTGATGTGTGTGCTGTGTGTGTTGTGTAAAGTGTGTCGTGTGTGTATATAATATAAGTGTGTGTGTGTGTGTGTGTCGTGTGCGTGTTGTGTGTGCTGTGTTGTGGTGTGTGTATGTGTGCTGTGTGTGTCGCGTGTGTGTGTGTGAGGATGGAAATAAGTAGCGATACGATCCACAGAGTCAGATACCTAGCATGGCTCAAGTTAGCACAGGATCACCTACACAAGGCTAGGCATCATTACCTGTGATGAGCTCAAGGCGGGTGGAGGCTAGGTGTAGGTTGGATAGGGTAGGCTAGGTGGTAGGTGTACGCTAGGTTAGGTTCGGTTTAGGTTATAGGGTTTAGGTTAGGTTAGGTTAGTTAGGTAGGTTAGGTTAGGGTTAGGTCAGTTAGCGTGCAGGTTTAGGCTAGGTGCAGGATAGGTATAGGGTAGCCGGCAAGGTCAAGGCCGAAATATCAGGGTCAAACAGTTATTATATATATATATATATATATATATATATATATATTTATATATATATATATATATATATTATATATATATAGTATATATATATATCATAATTAGCTGATGCTCTCTTATTATTATCCCTCTCTTCTCTACTCTCTCTCTCTCTCCCCTCTCTCCTCCTCTTATAATATAATATATTATATATATATATTAATATAATTATATATAATATATATATATATATATAATATTATATAATATATATATTTATATATATTATATTAAATATTATTATTATATTATTATTTATTATTATTATTATTTTATATTAAATTATTATTAATATTATTATAATTATTGATTGGGCCAGCCTCGACTGCTTTTATAACACCTGGAACTTAATTTATATTCTACTAAGTCGTAGCGCTGGAGGTGTGGTTAAAAGGTCCGCGGTTTGCCTCGGTGGTAAGAGGTCGAGTTCTATTTTGATTTATGACCATGTGGGGAACTCGACATATAAGACGGTGAGCTTGAGCCTGGTAAGGAAGTTTAAGCAGAGATGAAAAATCGTGACGGGTGAAAAATCGTGATATATATATGATATATATATGAGAATGAACTTTGAAAATATACTGCGGGTTCTCGGCGAATCAATGAAATATTTGTAAAGTCTTAAAAAAAAGAAGTGTTTTTCGTAAAAATATAAACTAAACTAATTCTCATTCGTTTCAAGTTTAAAATAACTAATAAGTTACAACGTATGAAAGTACACCTTAGCTATTGGTCTTTCAACTTAGCGGTTCTTTGCGGCGGTTCTTTGCTACGAATGCGTTTCAGTCTTCGCGGAACTTGTTAAAAAAAGCGCGACGACCCAACTGGCGTGGACGATGAAATTTGCGATTCCAACCCGAACGAAGCGACGCATCGTAATTTGCGGACTCATCCGCGATGATTAACAAAACGCAATATAAACAAGAATGGCGGACGCAAGTTCAACAAGGATGAAAATTAGGAAAAAATAAGAACATAGAATAAAATAAACTACACAAACTTAAAAAAATAACTACAAGTATCTGAAAAAAAAAAAAAGAAGAGGGGGGTCAAAAATTAGGGGGGCGGGGGGGGCAAAATAGGGAGGTGACACGTACGCCGGAATCTCCGACATGCCGGCTGGCACATCCCCTTCTCGAAAAGGTGCCAAAAAATTACGGTGCCAAAAAGTTAAGGTAAAAAATTCAGGATGCCCAAACAGGTCAGAGGCCAAAAGGTGCGGTCAAAAACAAGGTCAAAAAGGTCGCGCGTCAAATAAAAGGTAAAAAGGTGCGGTCATTAACACGAGCGGAATGACTGCTGCTACTACTATTGTCTCGTTTGCGCGAGGTACAGGTCGAAAATGAGTTTTTTAATATTTTTTTTAAAACTAAACGAATTACCTAGGTGAAACCGCAAAGATGGAAGTGCCGCGGTCTGGTCGG
>JABUQX010101139.1:45000-47500 GCA_015478945.1 Trachelipus rathkii | reverse complement strand
CACATAGAAGCAAAATGTACTTATTTTTGCAATTTCTATAAAAATTGTTTCTATTGAAAATTTCTACAGGTGTCATATGTATTAATATATATCTTCATAACTTTTTAAAACACATTTTTCATGAAAATTTTAAATAGCGTAAAATTAATAGATCATTTGATTTTTCTATTAAAACTATTTCTATAAAATTTCTTTAACTAGTAGGGCAAACTGCTTAGAGACCAAGCGACGGCAGCACCTTGTAACAAAATTAAAAAAAACATATATCACATCTTCACCGACCAAAGCATCTTTCCAACTTCACTCCCGTAAACAAACCTTTACAAGTAGTATGTAAAACGGGGAGCGAAGCGTCTTCCGGGACATCTCCGAGTGAACGAGGGGTGGGCCCGGTTAGCCCGTTTTACATACTACTCCATTATATATATATAATATATAATATATATTACTATATATATATATATTTATATATATATATATATATATTATATAATATATGATATATAATATTATATCAGTGGCGACCCAGTAACTTTTTTACTACTTCGTGCTTCTCTCTCTCGTCTCTCTCTCTCTCTCTCTCTCTTCTCTCTCTCTTCTCTCTCTCTCTCTCTCTCTCTCTATATAATATATATATATATATATATATATATATATTTATATATATATATATATATATATATATATATATATATAATATAAATATAAATATATATAATATATATATATTATAACTATATAATATAATATATATATATATATATATAATATATATATATATAAGATATATATATATATATATAAAATTATTATATATATAATATATATATATATATATATATATATATATATATATATATTATATTATATATATATATATACTTGAGATATTCCTGCTAAAAAGTTTTCTATGTATTAAAACGTTTGCTTTAGTTTTCATGGTTAGCATAATATTTATTAATATTTTTTAATAATTATAATTAACTATAATAATTTAACTTCCATTATTGTTAAGATTTATATATTTTTTTAAATTATTTAATTATTTTATCTAAATTTATTTGTTATTAAAAGTATTAATTTATAATGTATAGTATTTAAACATATTATTATAACATAGTATTTATAAACAATTTTTGTACTGCAAATTCAGAATTCGGAAACCGTCCGACGTTCCCCGCTCTCTCTTGAGCAGAGATGCCTCATTTTAACATGGGTAAAGCGTTATTTAATAGTGGTTATACTTATATTTTCTTTTAAGTTGTATAATCTCTTTATATTTTAAGTTATAAACATAAAAAATAAGAAATTTTATTCATCACTTATAAAATTTGTTAAAAATCAGATAGTTTTCTATAAGTGGTTAACTATGCTAGAGCACGAGTAGCAGAGTGCAGGAGTCGCCTCTGATATATATATTGATATATATATATATATATATTATTATATATATATATATATATATAAATATATATATATATCATATTATTATATATATATAATATATATATATATATATATTATTATATATATATATATATATATATGATGGGCGTGGGTGTGGGGGTGGTGTGGGATTGTGGGTGTGGGGTAGTGGGTTGTGGTTGTGGGTGTGGGTGTGGGTGTGGGTTGAAAGAGAGCTGTTGCGTGGGTGGCGTGCGTTGCGTGCGTGGTGTGTGCATGTGTATTCATGTAGAGTGATTGTCCATTTGCCTATTGCATGATTTTAAGTGTATCAGAGAGTGTTGTAGTCAAATTTTATTTCTTAAAATATCAATAATATTAATATTAATATTTTATATATTTATTAATATTAACTGAAGTTAACTGTTAGGAAAAATCTTTTTGTATTTCTTTTCTTATTTTAATTTTTTAATTAAAATTTGTAATTATCATTTAAATAAAATTTAAATTAAATTTTTTGGTGACTATTGGCCATTATTTATTTATTTATTTTTTTTAAAAATAATATATTTAATTTGCATATATTTATTAAATAGTTTTTTTTATCTTTTAATTTGTAATTGATAATTATATTTATTATATCTGTATTTATATTTTTACTGATTTTCTAAATAAATTATTATATTTTTAAAATTATTTTGAAAAATAAATTGAAAATAAAATGGAATGAATATATATATATATATATATAGAATATATATATATAATATATATATATATATATATATATATATATATATATATATATATATATATATATATATATTATATATACTATTTATATATTAATACTACCAATAAGGCAACGGCTATTATATATATATATATATATATGTTTATATCATAACTGTTTTTAAATTCCTTTTCATTCCACTTTTCACAAGGCCAAACATTAAACCAAACTTACTCTCATTCTCATTTCATTCGTAAAAATGGGTTTCTTAAAATTCGTTCTTTAAGTAAGTTTTATTCCATTTTGGCTCCTTTTGTGAAGTGAACAGCAAACAGGGCTTTGAAACACAATTTCAGTGATCCT
>JABUQX010101139.1:0-37500 GCA_015478945.1 Trachelipus rathkii | reverse complement strand
ATAATAATGAATATCATATAATAATCAATAAATCAATTAATAATATTAATCCAATAATTATAACTTAATTATTGTTACAAGAAATACACAAGAGTTAACAGTTAGCAATAACTATTGTCTCTAAATAAATACAGAGGAAACATATATATAATATATATATATATTATATACTATGCTAATTATAGTTATATAGTATATTATATACTATATATATATATTATAGTAGCTATATCACTACCTTATACTATACTATATTGATATATACTATAACTAATATATTATTATAACTATAATTATATATATATATATACAGTAAATTAAAGTTCATTACTAACATAATACTAAAATTAAACAATAAGTAATATTTCGATAACATTACGAAATCATTAATAAACTGATATCCCCTAGATATATAATTTGAACAACAAGAAATAAATTTTTATTCAAATTTCATGAAGAAAATGAAATTTTCTAAGATTGTACTTCTTTCCTTTTATTATTTTTTTTTCTTTTTCGAATTTTTTTTTTCCTTAAGACTTGAAATCATGAAACCGATTTTCAAGCAAGATTTATGGACGGATTTATTCCTTTTCCACGTAATGTGATACTAGGCCTCCCCTTCTAATTTACTTTGCATAGGGAGAAAAGTTCTAGGATTCTTTGCACTTTCTATCTAAATAATATATACACTTATATTATATATAATGTTGTTAGAGCTAATAAATATACTATAAATATATATATTATGAAGTATATCTACTAACAGACGCTAAATACACTTATAATCGTCATAGTCACCTCGACCTGGCGTCCTACTCATATATGTATTATATAACTAATGTATTATATAGTTTTACGATATTTCGTACCCATTATAAGTATAGTGATACAGACTAATTACATAGTAGCTAATTATATATATGGCTATATTATATTAATATATATATTATAATATTATTATATATAGTGATACACTAGCGATGTCGTATAGCAAGTATACTATATACTTATAGTATACCAGCTTATATGATTTATATACAGCTGTGTTTATACTATAATATATATACTACGGTGTGAGATATATATCAGTACCAAATATATAATAGTATATACTATATATTAAATTCGTATAGGTGTTGTGGTGGTGTAGTTGATGTGTTATATAAGATATTTCTGGATATGTATATATATATATATACCTATATATAATATATATATATAGACACACCCTGACATAGAATAGTATATATATATATATTGCTGATGTACCGAATCCTATTTGACTATAATATGATATATATATTATTATATACATATAATTATAATTTATATATCTATATATAATATTTTAGATATTATATAATATCATAGTATTAATTTTATCGTTCTATTAATAATTGTACGTGTATGTATATTTATATACGCGGTATATATATATATACATATATTCAGTATATAACTAATTATATGATTTGATGTGATGATTGGTTGCCTATATATATACTATTATATATACGTATATTATATATATATATAGTTCTATATATTACTCACATATATATAGTCTATATATAAATACTATGCTGAGGGGAGGTTTAATTGTGGAAATATCTCTATCTGATGATCAGTGAATATGGCATTCGCTGTCAATAGGACATATACCTATACTACATTTATATATATTATATATATATTATATTAATAGTTTATATATATATAGTATATATATATTATATATAATAGATAAAATATTATATATAATCATTAATTTACTACGTATCACATATCTATATACTTATATAATTATATATATTCTCCTAATATATTATTATATATAATATATATTATAAATATACGCGTACCTATATATATTGTATACTATTATCATATATATCGACGTATACTCGCCAGTCGGTCCGGCAAGCCGCTGGCCAACAGAAGGTATTGAGCTATATGGTGTATACATACATATATAATATTACTATATATATAAATTATTATATATATATATATATATATATATATTATATATATATATTATATGATATCTTTAATATATTATACGTATTATACCATAATAAAATAATACTCTCTCTAATATTAAGCAACAACTAATTTAAGAGAGTCGTTGAAATGATAGAAAAATTCTAATTTTTTGAATATTTTATCAACGAATATATGCTGTCTGGCAAATTTTATCAACGAATATATGCTGTCTGGCAAATATTGTAACCGAATTTCTTTCTCCGAATGTTCGTGTGTTTTTCGACATGTGTCTGTAATTTTTTATTTGCCTAATATTTACTAAATAATTTTTATTATTAGTCTAATTTGATAGGTAGCTCGCGACTAATTTATATTTTAAAAAATCGACGATGAGGTCTACAAATTAAACTATTCGTGGGCTCCCTGCTTGTGTAGTTGTTGAAGATGGTAGATGTATGCCTCATACTTCTCGGGTGGTTCCACTCATACAGCTCACCTTGAAAAGGTGGAGTCTAGTTCTTTTCGACCTATCACCTTTCCTTCTCTCACACCAACTCTCTCCAGTCTCTTGTTGCTTCATTCTCTTTATTCTATCAAAATATCAACGGACTATTTACTCGCATACCTCCTCCATTGGGATGAACTCATGCGGCACGTCTTTCAGCGCAATCTCACCGTTTCTTAGTCCAACTCTCCTACCTTAAACATGGTCGCAATACTAAATCTTTTATATACTCTACTGGAAAAGTCTGCAAAACACTCTCTTTTTCTATTTTTCCGATCTACTTTTGATTTGAATACTTTCAAAAGCCTTGTGTTGAATATACTGACCTGACTTTTAAATTTGACCTTGCTAGGGAATTTCCCCCAAAACTCTGGTGAAATTTGGTTGGCCTCTGTCATTTTCCTACGAAGAGAACAAACGTGATATTAGAACAAGTCAATATCGAGTTGTCAACCTAAATATTTCTTAAAACATTCTAATATAAAGAACAGACCAACTATGTTGATATACATTACGTCAGTTAATTTGTATATTTATTTAATATTTATTTTTTTGTTTTATAAATTTTGTCTTTTTAATATCTATATAGTTTTTTTTTTTAAACAAAATTATTATTTAATTATTTCTCAATATATGACTAGCTTAAAATCTACTCCTGTTCTTCAAAAGCTACTCTGAAGTTAACTTTATCACTCTGCAAAACAGTGATAAAACTTATCTTGATTATTTGATTATTGTTTTCCCTTCTTTTTTATTACATTTATACTTTGGGTTATTCCTTTATTGCAATGCAATTTTTCTTCAGATTTAACCAAATGACCTGTAAAAAATAAATATTTAATATATATATATATATATATATAGGATACTATATGACTATAGTATATATATTATACTATATTATACATATATATATATATATATACTATACTATTCTTCATATATATATAGATATATCACTATATATAGGTTCATACACGACCGGGCCGCCCCCCACCGTAAACATGTTCCATACTTAGGACAGTTACGACCGCCCGGTGAGCAGATGTCCACATCCCCGTCCTGACCGCATAAACGACTACTCTCTGAAGATCCAACGACATAACCGCCACTACTACGTAGCTCAACTCGGAGCGATAACGAGAGAAGGCATGCGAGATGACGAGAAGGACCGGCGACGCGAGGAGAGAGGAGAGAGAGAGGAGAGAGAGGCCCACACATGCGCAGACGCGCAGAGAGAGAGAGCAGAGCAATGAAGATCACGGAAGCATTTTCCTTGGGAATCCAAAACAGAAACTATTGAATTGTGTTCCCTATACACGTGAGCTGTGGATTCTCTCATTGTTAAACAAAATTAAGTTATTTACAAAATGAATTTTACTTAAAGCCCTCATTATTCCACATGAAAATGAGATTGAAAAATATTTTAAAAATCCATTTTGAAATTTATTTATTTATTTGAATTATTTTCAAGGGATTTTTATTAAATAATAAAAAATATATTTCGAAAATTTAATATAAATATAAAATAGAGCTTTTTAATTGTGTAATTATTTTTTTACAGATCAATGAGATGAATAAATAAAATATACCATGTTAAGATAATATATATATATATATACTATATATATATATTATATATATAATACGTCTCTATATATATATATATATACTATAATATTTATAGTATGTACATTTTTTATTCCTCTTATAGGAATATATATATATATATAAGCTTTTAGTCATCTTAAATAGACAATTATTTAATAATGAAATTTTAAATGAAATAAAAGGCATTATTTTTTATTTTTATATTAAAAAAAATCCTCAAAAAATAAAAACAAAACATTTAGTTTAGGTTATTCATAATTGTTTATATTAAATTTCTTCTTATGTCTCAAACCAATGATTAAATTTTCATTCCTTTATCAGAACTTCCAGTACTTCTGGAAAAAATGGTATTTCAACTAATCATATAATTTATCAACAGTCTTCACCTGCTCCAACTAATCACGTAACTAAACGACAATCTTCTACTGTTCCAATTTATAAACTACCTAATTATAAATATAAACTAAAAAATTATAAACTTACATACATTAAATTTGTAACTAATATATATATATATATATATATATAGTATTATAATGAACATGTAATATATATGTACTATATTTTATTATAATATTCACGTATACTATCCACACTCTAATATACCTATACTCATATTATATATATATATATATATATATATAGCTATACTATATATATGAATTCGCTATATATTTTTATAATGTATACAATTTATAGATAGATTATATCTTTATTACTATAGTATATGAGGCCGACTGCGGTGGAGAATGGACCCATTGAAAAGAGAGTGGAAAAAAGAAAGAGGAAGACCTTCTAGCAAGAAAGGAAATTAGAGCAAGGGAACAAGAAAACAAGAGCTATGCAACGGGATTACGAAGTTTTAGTTGCTGGTGAAGGAGGTGGTTCCTGAGAGAACAAAAATGTTCCGACTGTAGAAGAACTTCTTTTTTAGAAATAGGCCACTTACATATGAGCGTAATTCACAAAACTTTGAAAATTTTTCCAAAATTAAAATCTTACTGTTTAACATATAGCGGAGGCAGGATGCACCACAAATTTTAATCTTGAATTCTATTCTTATATAACAAAGTTAATTAAATTAATAACTGGGACAGACCAACATTCATTTGGGCTTTAGTTATTTATATATAAGAAGGATAATAAGCAATTGGAATTCAGTGGAGTTCGGCTTGTATAACGGTCAAGAAAGAATGGCCCGATCAAGCAACCAAAATGGGGTGCCGGTAGCTTCCGGCCCAACTAAGCGAAAGACCAGGTTTGTCACTGGCCCCGGTCGTGGTTGAGGTATTGGGCTATTCTCATTCTTGCCCGTCTTGCTCAGACTTAAAAATTGAGCACCCCCTCCCTCCTAGTGGTGTTAAATGTAAGTGGTTGGTGTCAAACCTATATATAGCGCGGATATATATATATATATATATCCTAATACGCGTCCATAATAAATTGACGTATATATAATAATATATATATATTATATATTATATCTATATATATATTATTATATATATATATATTATATAAACATCTTATATATTATCATAATATATATATATATTATATACCTTATATAGTTATAATACTTATTATATTATATATACTACTATATATATATTATATATATATATATATATAGACTAATATATTTATATACTTATACTAGTAGTATATATATTTATATTAATATCTATATATAGGTATATATATATATATATAAGCATTATAATATAATTAATCACTACCAATTTTATTTTCACCTTTTTATAATATTCATACCCACATTTTAATTAGGTATCCTAATTAAAGGGATATACAGTGTCTTGGATGTAGTGGATCTAAAGTTAAGAAATTACCATAATTTGTGACATCTTTGCAACACAAATATCCAGCCTGGATCTTGGTAGATTTACCTATATATATACTATTATATATTATATACCTACTATATATACCTAGTAATATATATACTATATATATATATATATTATTATATTATATATATATATATATATATATATATATATTATAATATATATATATATATATATATATAAATATAAATATACGTATTTATATCACTATATATCCTATATATATACAAGTAATATTCCCCATTACATGGAGATATCATATTATATTATATTACTATACCTATACTAAATACTCATATACTGATAATCAACTAATCTACACTGTCATACTCTGCACGTCCGTTAACCACCTCATATCTCACGCGCCCTAACTTACCCTCGGTATTACTATTAATATTAGTATATTTATATATATAGAGATATTATATATATCTATAGATTATATTCATAGTAATATATATCGTTATAGGCTATATTATAATATCTACTGTATACTACCTTAAATACATTATCGTACACTACTATATATATATCATAGTATAAATATAATCTATACTCATCTACTATATACTATATATATATATACTATATAGTAGTGCAAATATTGTATCTACTAGCTATTCATATATATATATATATAATATATATATATATATATATATATATTTATATATATATATTTATATATATATATATATATATATATATTTATATAATATTATATATATTAATTATTATATATATGAAAGAGAGAGAGAGAGGAGAGAGAGACGTAGGTCAAGTCGGAGATCTGAGAGAGGTAAAAGAAGAATTAGAGACTGTAAATACTACAGAGGAATTTCCTAGTTGGATCAATTGGCTAAACATATGAGATAATACTAGAGACAAGACTGAGACTATTAGTAGAGCCCAGACTGGGGGAAGAGCAGCAAGGATATAGAAAGAACAGAATCACGACGGATCTCTTGATCACCTTGAGAATAACTTTAGATAAGGTTTGGGAATATAATGAACTAGTATAAATAGCTTTCATAGATCTGAAGAAAGCTTTTGATTTAGTGCATAGGGAGAGACAGTGGAGAGTTCTAGAAATGGAATATGCAGTGAGTAAAAAGTTGAGAGGAGCCCGGTAGAGTTTGTATAGGAATAGTAAATGTAAAGTAAGAATAGAATATGAGATTAAGGAATTGTTTGAGGTGAGAATGGGAGTCAAACAGGGAAGCGTGTTGTCAAAATTTTTTTTTGTAGCATATCTGGATGTAGTGATAAAGAAGGTGAGAGAGGATATAGGAGATTCGGAAGGTTATATTCTGACATACCCGGATGACTGGAGCAAAGAGAGATATATGCTGAGAGAATTGGTGAAATGTATGGAATAGACTTACGCGACGTCCAGTCTGACTTATGAGACACAGAGAATAGATGAGAAACCTGGTGGTGCTACGTAAGCGTAAAGAAGGAGAGTGAGAGCTGAGATGCGAGTGGAGGGGGGACCTGAGATGAATAACTGGTGGCTGAAATCTCAATACTTTGGTTGGAGTATTTGGAGACGAAGGGACCGTAAATGTACAGCAAGTCACAAATATAGCTCAGTATCGGAAAGCTGTGAGGAGCCAGTGTACCTCCATATTGACAAGACAGACAAATGAGTGTACGTGATGCATGTACGAGTGACATGAAACCGGGTTGATATTCGAGGGGAAGTGTTTAACCCAACCCTATTTCACATAGGAGGCAGGAAACATGTGAGGAACGACCACAACCGAGCGAGCGCGATATCAGACTCGTAACCTACAGCTGGATCGAGTCTGGAAAGACCCCGAATGAGCACCCCGACCCAAGAAAGACAACAGTCCCGACCTTGCATATAAGTGCCAAAATACTACTACTCATCGTGCGATGATTTCCTCGTGAGTCGACTGTAGAGTTATGCGCGCTCCTACATTCATATACCCACCACTCTCCACCACTATCCATTAAGATACGATCGCGTGGGACCATCAGTGTACTTACATGGCTCGACGCGATATGAGAGTGAACGTGGTTCCCAAGAGAGATGAGAGCGTTCCACGCGCGGAATGAAGCCGAGCTTCGACCGAAGACATTACAAGATCCCCTGGAAATTCGCGCTATGATCAGAAGCTCGCCATGGCGACAGGACTAGACATTGAAGAAGAAGGAATGCCGATCTGCTCATTTGAAGGGTCATGAGAGATGGAGGCGTTTATGTCCAATTGTGCACGCCTAGAGAAGATGATCCACAGCCTGCACAAGGTGACAGCAGCGCGTTGCAGCGATCACGCCTGACCAGTGTCATGACCTGTCTCTCATGGCAGGTGCGGAAGGTGCAGTGTATAAGCTTCTCGGTGGTGCTCTGACGCTACGACCATACTGGATGCACTCCGACCTGCCTCCGCCCCCTAACACGACCGAGTATATTCTACTTTTGTGAGCCGGTCGCCGATACATATGGCTGGCGTGCACCCATGCCTAAATACTTCCATCACTGTCGATCGCTATAGCCGTTTTTGCACCGATCATCTTAGTTATTATACCGTCTATTATCCGCTTAGACCATATTACTAACGTCGACTTCAACATATTATGCCGCATCCAGCTAATTTTACCTGTGTACAGTCTTCTATTCCTTTGACCGATCTGGGCAGTCTCCACCTCACTCTCCTCCCCCCCCTACTTTCACTCTACTTTACCCTTTGTCGGATACCCAGAACAGCGACCACACTTAGCCTCCCTCCGCGGCCACTATATATGAATATCGCATGCAGCTCACCATGCGATGACCCACTCCTAGACGTGAGTAGATTACACTATGACAGCTAAGCCTACACGTAGACGTCATACCCCAGACGCGCTCCGATCGACGACGCGGTCTATCTAGCAATTCAACACTGAGTACCGGCCACACGCGACGGCATGAACTCGAGACTTAGTATTAGCGGGCGCTGACGCCAGTAGCGTACACCTCTCGCAACCTACTGCATTCTAGCATGCTTACTAGTATCATCCTCTTGCACAAGATTCTACCCAGACTCTTCAATCCTCCTAATTATCATCGCCGATCAGGTCTATGCGTACACACATAACATATGATCACAATCACGATCGCCCCTCCGCTCTGCATAAACATAGTGCAAGATTGCTTGGTCTCGTTAAGATATACGGAATCCGTATAATAACTACGAAACCTACTCCTCGCACTCAAGCATAACTCTCCTGACATATGATAATACATCCTATATTTTATCTACGCTCACTGCTAGCGAACGAATTCTACTGCGCGCTTACACCTCAAGCCTTTCGAATCTATCCTGACTCATCCCGGATTTTCTCTCCCACCACACTATCACTATCAAAGAACTTGTTTCAAGTAGATATCTACTTAATAATCCGTAAGCCATCTGGCTTATAATCATCCTATCTCACTCAGAGCACCAGTAGTTTTTTTATATTTCTTTGCATATAGTGATCGCTTTCTATATCTCACGATAAAAGAACATTACTACCCCGTTGCTCTCACTTGTAAAGTTGAACGCCTAACTAAATCGAGACTCATATAGTATCCTCTTACTGGCCAAGCCCCTACCAGGGCCTGCACACACGGTTTCTCGCAAGGTCTTGCCGGTGATATTAAGGTACTAGCCCTCTCGCGTCCGTCCCGCGCTCTAGCCTCCTGACCGATGTTGCAGCTCTACTGTTTACGTTGTACCTCTTTTCACGCCCTCCTCAGTCCCTGCACTGCCATGTTCTTATAATGCCGCGAGTGTTTAATTATATGAGGTCATAAGGGGTTGCTAACGACTTCCTTGAATTCATTCGCACGCACTGAGTCGTCATACTTGTGTGCGTGTCGTCCCATGTCGCCACGGCTAAGCTGTACTTGTGGGCGATAATGTGATAGGTAGTGATGCGCTGTGCTGCCAGCCTCGCAGAGAGACGGCAGAGCGACGACTGCGATTAGGCGGCACGTATGTAGTCCACGTGCGCGAGTGACGGCCCTGACGAGAAGTGAGGAACATACGTCTCGAGCGATGTCCGACGAGTAGATTGATAGTCGAGCGCCGAAAACAGACAGCGGCAAGAGTAGAGAGACGACGGAGGCAGAACAACGACGTAGAGACTCATCCATCCTCCCACGCGAGTGTGTGCCTACTATACGTAGTCAGAATAGCACGTACATAAGAGAAACGTGGCGACTGCGGCAGAGACACGCATGTGTTCAAAGAAGTAACAATCATACCACCGTAGTGAACCGTAGATTAGATACGTACTGCCACCGGCATCGACGCCACACTTTCCAGCAGTACATCGCCCGGTTCGGCCGAACATTAATGAGCCCCGCCTTACGAGCCTTGTAATACAATTAGCAGTGATTGCACGTCGTGATTAATCTGATACCCTTCACATAGAGGGGATGAATACATTGACTATACGGCACGGAAGCGTCATTCGATCTGATTAGATAGATAGATAGACTAAGATTCGATATCGCCTAGACGCGCGACAGTCTATGATGCGCACTGATAGATAAGCATAGTAGCAGTGACTCAGCGATAGTTTATAGAACTAGCGATTACAGATAGTATGAGCATTCAGCTGAGCATCGTTACGATAGCACTACGATAGAGCATAATTCTAGTCTCACATAAGTAGAATAGAATCACTATAGAAAAGACTCGTAAGCAGCTACACGACGATAAAAGGGTCTCTATTATCCCTCTCTCCTTACGCAATCGCAATCTCGCGCAAGACATCAAGAATTATAACATTTCTAGTACCGGCGTCATCTTGCATAATCCTTTCCATTTTTGGACAGAAATGGCGGAGCAATTTTGCCTTGAATTAGTGTCGGTGGTGGCGATTGTACATATCGTCATCCCAAACGCTATACACGTTACTTAGAAATACAATCGAATACATTAATTTGTTCCATCATTCTTACGCGCGCCCTAACTCTATGCGACTACGCGTTAATAACTATATTGAAATAATGAATAGCAAAAATCTTAACTTATGATTTTGAGTCGTAGACATAACATAAATTAAATTTTGCCCATAAATTTAATCTTTGATGATTTTGAGATTAGACATATCTCTGGTACGTTATAATTTAAATTTAATTCTTTATGATTTTTGAAGCTGTTTGTTCTAAGGTATCAGTCATGAATAATCTTAAGAATTTTGTAAGTTAAAATTAATGATATTAACTTGACAATAAAAATTTAATCTTCAAAACTTTCTGATGTTAAACTTAAATTAAACAGGGTAGTATAATAATAATTATCTTAGCCATAAATTTAATCTATCTATAAAATTATGTATTTAGCATAAATTGAATTATACTTCAGCCATAAACTCTCTCATCTTCAAAATTTGAAGTTAGTAGATAATATTTAAATTAATTTGACCAATGAATTTAATCTTGCAGTACTTTTTGAGTTGAACTTGAAACGAATTAATTTAATATAAAAATTAATCTTAAAAACTATAAGAATCTATCATAATACATCAAGAATTATCCATTTATTTAATCTTGAACATTTTGAAGTGCAACAAGTAATTAAATTAACTTGGCTTTTAAGGGAAACGGAACTTTTTCCGAATTAAACTTCGTATTAAATTATAATTATTACTCATCAAAATTTAATCTTAAATTATGAAGCTTAAGCGAAAAGTATACGCATGATATGCCGTATACGTCTAGACATACTTTAGAAAAAATCATAATCTGTACTACTGAGAAAGCTGTCCTTATGCTAATTTTGATTGAGAATCTAGAAAGAAATAACAATTTAAAATATCCAGACACTCCATCGCTTTTGATCGCTAACATGCGCGCGCATACGCTACATCCTCCAAGGCTATGAGATATCCGCTGTCTGAACAATACTGTCGATCGTAGAGAGCTCTATCCAACAACGTGTGAGTCTGGCAGCCGCTGATAATTCCAATTAACCGCGCTGATCCATCAGACACGCGTGCCGCCATGACTAAAAAGAAGACAAAAACAGTTAAAATTTTACCATTTACCCTTAAAAATGACAACTAATACTTAACGCACATGACGTAATCAGTACAACCTCTAATGTCTGCATGTATAATGATCTACAAGAGACGCGGTAATCCATGTTACCCGAGATACGCTTACCCATACTGGTTTTAACACTAGACTGATTATACGTGTGAGTCTAACACCAGCAAACAGTACAGAGATTCACATCATATTAGTACGCTACGCATCACGGCGTCCTGATCCTCATTTCATTCATTCACAGATGAAGCATTAGCACTCTGGGATATACATTAAAAGCTTAGTCATACTATAAGGCATAATCTACAACAATTCCATTCCCCCAGCAGCAGACTAAGCTAAAACTCATCCGCCACGTAACCAACCGGCTAGCCTATCGAGTATCACAAATGGCATGAGTCGAGAATCGCGCTCGCCGAGCACGTTTCGCTATGACAAACAGGATTCGAACGTCGCACCTCGGTAGCCTTAACACATCTATCACAGCTTTCTCACACCAAACGTCCGTCTTTCTGCCGACTAGGTATCATGTGACTCTTCGCTGCAAGTCTTAGTCAGAGAGCTACTTCATCGGCACCGCACGCAGGCCGTCACACGCACCCGCTCTCGCACCGAACAGACCGCTCACGCGCAAGCAAAATAGTCTGCATATGTACACTCATCGCCGAGTGGCACCCACTACAAAACGCACCGCACCGCACGCAACACACCGCAACGCACGCATCGCACGCCCACAACGCCAAGCTCTTCCGCATAGCCTCTAACATCAATGCCGCGATCCGTGCGACGCCACTAGATCGCAGCGCTCTATTCGCGCAGTAATACGCAGAGACCGACCGCACAGAACCGCATCCGCTGCGGACTCGCGCGAACAGCCCGAACTCCGTCACGCTCAATCCCGACAATCTACATCCACCGCCCAACCCGCACAGCACCGCACCAGCACCGCACTGCAACGACCGCACTCCCTGCAGACGGTGCGCCGCCGCAAACCACCCACGACTTCTCTTTCCTGCTACCCGTCTGTTACACATGCGCGCGCGACCTCGCGCAATGCTCCGGTCACCAATATCAGCCGAACGTGCCACGCCTCATCCTTTAGAGTAGCAGTTTTATCGGACCTGTCGCACGTGGCCGCTCAACCTAGTCTGGCTGCCCGATACACATTGTAAGAATCCTCCCCGATGCGGTCGCGGCCTGTCCGTACGTCACTGTGTTTCCTTAGTTACTGAGTACGGAAATATCATACACATCGAGCATGATAGGCACGTCAATCGAGTCCTAATGAGTACGCATTAGCTCTCTCAAGTGATAGACGCATTCACCTGCAACTCGACCTCGCATCGTGACATCAACTAGTTAGACGCGTGACTATATAGTATCTGGTAATTATAATTGGCTATACACGCACAGGTGCTCGGCGATCGATGTGCCTCCTGAGCTCTCAAACTGCGCGGTAATATTAATACTAATATAATTAATAATATCTACCTCTACCGCATATATATGAAATCTCTATTCCAATATCTGACTCTCTCACTCATTTGATAAATGGAATTCTAGATCAGATAGTGTAGAATAATAATACTAGAAAATAATATAATAATAATATTAGTAATAATAATAATTAATAATAATAAAATAATAATAATAATTAATAATAATAAAAATAAACTACAGAAAGAAAATGATCAAAAATTAAAATTAGCATTATTGTTACTACGTTTTACTACTACTATACTACTACTGCAGCTATACTACTACATACCTTAAATCCGCATAAGTGCTAAGATTCTGATATAGCACTACTTCTGAACCTTCTCTCATACATCCTACTCTCGCGACACATACGCGCTCTCACACCTCTCGCTCACGCCACTGCATATTAGACGCCCGGCACTTCATTCACTTAAGCACTTCCACGCACTGCACGCGACTAGGTAGACGCCGCAGTCGAAACTACACTCAGCCTCCGTTTGCCGCTCCTAGTCACATACAAACACAACGTCAATACGCAGAACACTCCAACGATATCTACCTCGAGAGTGGATGGCCACGAGCAATGTAATACTATCCTAATACACGATGCACAAGCTATACGTCCTACCAACTCATCTTACGATACTGATGATGATCCTGTCAAGATTAGCAGATATCAACTGACATCCCCGCAAAACTGATCAGTGCACGCGCAGCGCACGTCCGATCCACACTACTGATCCCCGACGCTCAACTACCCTGCCGTGCATGTCATAAATCAGAATCAGCACTTAGCTGCGACTCCAGTTTACAGCTACAACACATCATAACCACACTGACAGCATCAACTCCAACGGCTCAACGGATCTCCATACTGAATCCGAATTTACATCTTTTGAAGTAATAATACTTACATTAACTACATAAACTAATTATATTGAATCAATAAGTAATTTGATGCTTATAGTGAGATAGAACCAATTCCTTCGGTAACTGGTCCCCGTTTCTCAAAAAGAAGGCCCAGATAGAGGAAGAAAGGAAAACTGAAAATAGCTGTCACCCCTAGTCCCTGAAGTAGCTAACCCTACGCAACTAGCATTCTGCTAGTGAATGAGCACTGTGTCAGATTCCATGGACGCACCATTCCCGAAGCTGTGAGACAACATCTAAGCGTAGTTGACCGACTGTTGATATCTGTGGAACTGGCGTTAAGCACGTGGCTGACAGATGACCGTATCGCACAGTCTCTGTAGATATCATTCTATACCGTTCGCTCACATAGTCCAATCACATAGCTGCTCTCACTTGGTCCAAAGGACGGCACATTCCTGAGACCTACGCATAGATGAGATATAGTGCTCCTGCTGACCTCTCATATAGATATAACAATACGCTTTATAATATCCTATACGCAAACGTGGGAAACCCTACATAGGTTTAGTATGCTCCTCCACACTTAGGCGCGCATTGTCACTCTGTGTACACCGAGGTCGTATACAATTCCTCTCGCCACACGCCGGACCGTAAGCCTAGCACAAAAGCCTCCCTACCGGTAGTAGTCAATTCGTGCGATTCAATGGCCTAGACGCTGACCCCATATATCCCGATACCGATGCGATCTGCACCAGACTGTCCGAGAAGCTCAGTACTCCCAGCGTCCGCTACTAATGAAGATAAGAGAAACCCTGTGCGGGAGTGACCGATAGATAGCAAAGCCTATTTGCCTAGTCAGCAGAAGGCATTTCAGCTTCTTTGGGAGACTCGTTCCTATCACCGCTTAAGTAAACAAGTGCTCCACAAACACGTAAACTGACCAGGAAACTACAAGTACTTCGTCCTTGACTAGACACAGAAGTATCTAAGCACAACAACGTATATTACAAACTAGACACTAACACTTCCACTTATAGATGTATATATACCTATAGCAAAACTATAAAAATAAAATATGAAGCCAACTCCGTCACTATATAACCCGAGACTAAGCTACTTTCGTAAGTATCTGTACACAGATGCTCTTGTTTGTTCCAATCCATAATTTAAATGCTTCGATAACAAGTCACACATAGAATACATAAATTACTTATTATTCAAAGCTTATTATAAAGAAACGATTCGAAAACGAACTATGCTCTCTTCGCCCTGTTTCCCAGAAGAATTACGCCCTATTCTTATTTCTTATTTTTTCTTCATTATTATTTTTTCTGCTTTTGCGTATTTGTTGTTCCTTCTCTCTCCTGTATCCCCCGATTGTGTCACAGCCAGAAAGATTTAGAAGAGAATTTTTTCTTTTTCCCGTCCCGGCAGAGCTAGTAATTCGTGAGGTCCGCTCTCTCATTTTCCCTCTAGCCTCATTGTATTTTGATGCACATGAATAAAGTTTCCCCCATGACGTTGGTTGCATGCTTATCTAAAAAGTAACCTGGCAACAACACTTCACGCTAGTAGTATAGATATATAATACTATACTAAACTAGCATATCATACCACTCCTACCTCATTCGTAATACTAGTAGATGCGTATAATATGATAATACCTACTCTAACTATAACGCATGATATATATTAATTACGATTATAGCCTGTATCTACTCGCTCATAATACCGCTAGCGTTTCACTCAGACGATTAACTTATACAACTACTATACCGTATATTACCCTACAACTAACCTTGCATCCGTCGATATACTTATATTCTTACTGCCTCAATCATGGTTTACCAGCTATATCTCTCTCCTACTACAATACTATTCACACATAGCGAGCCCTCACGGAAATCAGACGTTACTCTGACTCACGCTGATATTGATAGTCCTCTCACCACTAATGCCCACTCGTACTCGACTGTCCATACTCCGTGATAGCCTATATTAGTATAGAATATTATATACTAATACGCGCGACCTATATATTATATACTCCTGTATATTGGACCAATACTATATTCACCTCATCTAATACCCTTGTAACTATATGGTATATTAAAGCAGTAAGCAAGTCTACATATTATCGCCCCGGATAGATATAACAGTGCCTGCATCAATATGTACTGTAGCACCACCTCGCATGCTTTACTATGTACAGTAGCCTTACGTGACCAGTCAGACCATAATACCCGAAATGATTCTTAACTTAGATATAGCCAACTATAATATACTTACGTACACGCGACCACACCTCCCTAGTTGTCATCCTCGCAAACCACTCGTACGTTAGTGAATAAGCATCCCATCGGCCAAAAACAGAGCGGTCCTAACTATACTGTATTACGTCAAACCTCTACTGCTGTATATCACATCACTTATAGCTCTAATACACTGGGTCCACTTTATAACTTAACTACAACCAGTCTAATACCTAACACCCGCACATACTCATAATATATACTAATACAGGCGTCACCGATACTGCCAAATCTGCAGCCTACATACTAGAGTTACCCTCACTAGTCTTCTCCTCACCTTCGCCTACCGCTCTAGTGACCTTAGTAATGGCCTATTTCAACTTATTGTGATTAGATTATGGGTAAAAAACGCAATAGATACTACGGTGTAGTCATAATATAGCGCCATATGCCATAACATCTAACCGATCCCCTACCATATATACATCTAGTATATAAATATATATAATAATATTATATATTATCATAACGTCAAGCATAGTATAATTAGACCCCGGCTATCTCTGCATAGTTTTCCACGGTATTGAGCTAGTATTCTGGGTGCTTTGACCTCTCTTATACACGAATCGTTGTAATTCGGTACCCTAAATGTGCCACCTCTCCGTTAACATTGTATAGTATTGATAATACACCAACGCTTACGCTACTCCGCATAATCAAGGGTGAGCCACGCTCTTGTCGACAACCAACCCGTTCATCACACTGATCACCTAGAGTCGAATACCAGCGATCTTCAAGGATTCCACCTTATTGGTACCTACGTTCCTACGCATCTCCAATGTATATATACATATATATATTAATTACAGACATATTATATTAATATACCTATATATATACTACCACTTATTTACTATATAAATATATAGTATAATATATATATATATATCGTATATATGTATATTATATTATATATTGAAAAACACCCTAACCTCCGTGACTCTCTTCTCATCCTTAAAAAAAAAAAAAAAACAAAAAAATCAAAAAAATCCACCATAAATTTTGGAAGATTATTTTCTCAGCCAAGTCTTCAAAGTTTGTTCTTTATTTACTGTTATATGGTCGGTTTAAAGAGAGAACCACTATGTCCTATTATCAGGTTTACCACAGGCACTGGCTATATCCTCGTCTCCCCTAGATAATTCAATTTTTATAAAGATTGTCATCAATACATTCCAAAATTGTCTATTAAATAAAAAATACATTTCCACCATATGAATAATATATAATATAATATTAGTGAAACTACATAAAT
Source organism: Trachelipus rathkii (assembly GCA_015478945.1). Taxonomy (NCBI): domain Eukaryota; kingdom Metazoa; phylum Arthropoda; class Malacostraca; order Isopoda; family Trachelipodidae; genus Trachelipus; species Trachelipus rathkii. The sequence continues at coordinate 19,562 of JABUQX010101139.1, read as the reverse complement.
AAAATGAAAAAAATTACATGCTACTATATTCGCAATAAATAGTACAAATAAAAACTTTTATTACGAGAGAAATAAAAACGCTTTTATATGAGAAACACTATCTAATATATTAGGTATATGCCTCTGTATACTTATACGACCTAGCTAACCTAGTCATACGAACCTGGACGGTCGCTATACAGGCTGCCGATAACTATAGATATACTACATCAGGCTGTATATAGTTTATCTAGATATATAATAATATATATATACTTATATACAGATAATTACACTAGCTGAACTACATATAGATATCTTTTGTAAGTACTACTTCAACCATATAGCCTCTCATTATACGTATCAATCTTATACATTATAAGATTATAACTAAACTTACTAATAATCATACTATATGATATATATATAATATATAATTACTTACAACATATCCAGGTAATCTAATTATGCAAATCATAATAAACTTACTCTATACATCATATAACTATATATATATATATACAGCACCCGATGCCATACTAATATATACTAAATCCCGCAATTGTCTTCAAAACACATCGATAATTATCTACCCTGTATACTTCTTATGACTCACTATCGTAATACATTCCGATTTCGAGGCTGATTTTAATTAATTATCCCATCACTTATCGGTGAAAATACTAATAATTCTATATTCTACGTAGTCCAACCTTAAACTTTATTGACATATTTCTATAATGAAGAAGAACCTTATACTCTTAGACTGTACGGAATACTTACAATATACAATGCATTACATATAGCGCCTATACTCTATTACAAACTCAATTAATCTATAACAGAGACTCTTAGACTAAGTGACAATTATTAGTTTCAATATGGATTCACAAACACAGAATAATAATGAAGAGATAATGTATATTCAACTATTCTTCCATCCCGACGTTTTGTAAAGTGATTCAGCTTCCGACACCAGTCCGGCGTCTCTATATTGTCACTACGTTATTTTATCTCACTAATATCAATTAGTATAAAATAGATATTATGAGGCATGTACCTTATTACCATGGTTCAATGCGCGCAATAGTATTTAGTCTCTCATCCCCAACTACCAGCGCTTCTCAGCTACCGTATAGACCACGCCATCTACCGGCTCTATGATAATATATATAGCATGTTCTATACTCTTAGCATTTAATATCAAACAGAACACTATACGTACTCGCTATATTACTAATATACTAGACTCACTTATGACTCCTAATGAATTATTCAAAATTATATCATATTACACTTAGACGTGATGCTGATTCTCCAAATTCACGGATCCATACTACTGTTACGTGCAATCACTACTGATCCAACTCGTACTGTACCAGGTGATATGATACCACTACGTCAACACCTTAATCCGTGTAGTTGTTCCCCAAACATACCAATAATGTGTACTGATGCGAGCATATGTTTAATACTTACATAGATAGTGATGGATCCTCCATATCGCTGAACACGATATTACAAGATATAGAGTTCTAGCTCGTGCGCATCATCTGATACCCCCTTCATCGCATGCAGCCACGACGCTGCTGCCCAAGTAGAGTTTCTTAACTGCTTTCTATTCACTTAGATTCCATAGCAAATAGCGTACCCAGGAAGTCACTTTGTTTCCCTAACGGCCGCGAGCTGCCGTCTGTAGTATCAGGTGTCTACCCGCCCAGTGATAGTTTTTATGTTTTCTCAATCGTCGCTCCTCCAACATCCATGACTTGAAACTTCCTCCTCTCAAGACTCGTCTCCACTCTGCATTGTTCTATACTTAGTTATAGGTGTAAGAATCGATGAAGCGAGATAGGAACGATCCGTCTGGCGAGCTACTATCTTGATCTGTTTACATGGTAGAACTGCTCGAAGCTCTTGTGAACGTTTTTTCTTCGGCAGCCCAGACAGAATATTCTCTCCTAGTACCTGTTTGCATACAGAGAACCGGACCATTCTATCATGTCGTGCACCACGCAGAATGGCGTCGGTTATGAATCTTGCGAATCTGGCAAAGGCATAGCCCCTGTCACAACTTGTGCTCCGCTGACACGCATGTCTGTTGACTTGCGTTCCGCAGGCCTGCTACAATGCTTCGTCTTTCTCGAGCAGCTCGTTTCCGAAGCAGCAGCTTCAGTCTCATACGCTTCGCTGTACTGACCACCTATAGCATACTATAAATGTAACCTCGCGTATAGTTACCGCTTACCCTTCAGAGCAGTCGCTTGACTAAGTCCCAGACATCTTAGACATACATATGCTCATACCGTGGTTTCCAATTATCACCTGGGCTCTTGTCGAAAAAAATACACGCCAAGGGTTGTTATTCCACCTTCGGACTTGCCTACGGTGCTTCATCTGATCGCGACCGATCGAACCCAGTCACAACAGTTCTTGTGTGATCTCATAGGGGTGCCCGCACGTTTCTACCGCCACATAACCAAATCCCTTTTGGGGCTCGCGTACTCGTCTCGCTTTGTGTGTGGGTTTCGGTTCGTACCTACTGCAAGTACAACCGTGATGTGCTCAGCCTACGCTCTATTAAGTCTTCTATCCACGAAAAAGTCTCGTGCTCATTTCGAGATCTTTCAAGGTATCCGCACGCGGTATTAACACAATTCTTAGATACCCTGCTGTTATGGCTGTTATTGTCCACAGGGACAAGTCTTTCGACCACTTTAGTTTGTTTGCCAACAAATCTCTCTCTCCCGCATCTAGTTGAAAATATGTTGTTTGTTTTGAAAGATAAATTCTATGAACTTTTTTATTCAAACCAGTTTCTTGCGGCATCACGCTGATACTCACTGAACGGCCGGTCCTCCCCTCTCCATCGCCCACAAGCTTCCGGTTATCAACAACTTCCACTATTTTCAATGCGCTTTGTCTTTAACATTTGTTGTCCTTCAACATTTTCTTGCCCACTCTTCAATCTTTCCGTTGCACATAAACAACCATCGGTTCATGCGAAAACTAGCGGGAGTGGCATTCCCCGTCGCATCATAAAACTTCGTTTAAAGAAGTCAAAATATCCCAACGGCCAGATTTGTTACGTTTTGGACTCAGATTTGATAGCCGTACACTGTTCAGTATTTCATGCAGTCGCAAAACGTACGAGGATTAGAAACACCCCAACACCCCAGAAACAGAGTGAGTTGCTAAACGTAAGGATGGGAGTATCTAGAACACCCCCATGCGCCATACATAACAGAGTAGTGAAGATGACTTTAACACATTTCGGTTAAATATTGGTATGGATAGCTAGTTCAGGCCCTATTTGGTAACTGAGCTACCCTACTTATACGTTCACGGAGGAGCATAAACTTACTCCAGTCGAATCATGGGATATTCAGAACACTTATTTTGGGACAGAGGAGATATATTACGCCCTAATAATTCAATACCTTCTATATATATATATATAGTATATATATGCTACTATATCATATATATAGTACTACTAATAATTCTATACTATCGACTATATATATATATAATATATATATAGTATAGTATATATATATGAGGTTGGTGGTAAACTCTCAAAATCCCTAAATTAAGAGGTTCGATGTATCGTTAACATTAAAAATTAAAAAATTTTACTCGCCTCCCTACATGAATTCAGGGCATAGTAGGTCATATTCAACCAGAACATTGAAGGGAAGTGACGCTTATACTCGTGAATCCGACTCACAGATAATGATGAAATGGAGCCTCGAAATTGACATCTCACCGCGATTAAGATAAAAAACCTTCATAGCGAAATATCAAGGTGAAGTACAACCCCCTTTAGTTTTGTTGGCCTAATGCACGATGTGAAGTCTTGCTGCTTTCGAGCGTGGTTCCTAAAGACCGCCTCCGCTCGCAAAACTGTTTTTCCAGACATCAACAACACAGGTTTTTCCTGATCCTTGGACCTCCCTAACTTGAGGGCATCATGTCCAGTAGCTTTTCAAAATCAGTAAATTCTAACTGAGCCGATGGGAAATTCCTCAGGGCAGCTTAGAGCTATGGACATGATACTTGGTTTAGTTGTAGCTGTCAATCCCCTACGAACATAGTAGAAAACTCCTCCCGCCGAGCTATTTGCGTCTGACCCAACGGAATTTGGTCTAAAACTGGCCCAGGTCCGATCGTGGTCTCTTATACTCTTCTCATGATATACTAAATAGCGAAATATATTATTTATACTATACATATTATAAATTATTAATACTATAATATATATATAATATATAATATATATATATATATATAGATACGTAACGTACATACGTGCCGATTTTATAATGTATATATATTATACTTCTATAATTACTTATATATATATGTATACTATATTCCGGCGTCCATATAAAGTATACATACTGCCCTATACTCTAGCGATTTAATATACTAACTACGTTACCCGAGCTATTCTCTAGACAGCCTATGTATATCTACTACTATAGTATAGTTATAAATAAGTATAATATATATACGCCTTTCCACACTTACGAGTCCTCATATAGTGCACACCTAACCTATAGTACACATATTTAATCAGCTACTATCGGAGTTACGCCCGTACCGTATCTAACTGACGTAGACGCACACTCCTACCTGACACTAATATAATAAATCAATAATAAGTATCGTATTATAATTATCATCAGCATCACCCACTTCTTTCACTCAAAAGATTGGGCAACGTAAGAGTTGCGGATGCATCGCTTGAATGAACCAATGTAACATGCACCGGAAACAGAAAAGCTGCAGTAGAAGAATATGACACCAGCCAAAAAAGAAAGCCCAGTTTTCTTACCGCCGCATTTATACCTTTTAGTGAGAACAGCGACGGACCTTCACTATGGCATCTCGTCAATGTGGGGTTCATCCCTTGGCAAAGGTGGGCTACAACCATACCCCCCTCACAAATCCCAGCTATTTACTCCTGTTATGCACCTTTCTTCTCGCCTCTGCTCGCCTAACTCACATTTCTCTCCACAGGCATTTCTTTACTGACTCAATCCACTGTTCCTTCGGGCTCCCAGTTTATCTCCGCGTCACAAATTCCGGCTACAACACTCAGCCACTTACTAAACGCCTTAAGCATCCAGACTAATCCATCCTATCTCCACATTACCGATACCGATTCGTCACGCATCACGTACTCTCATTTACCCCTTTCTTTACACCCACAGCTCTCTAATGCGATCATTCCACATTTTATCAATTCTTCTCACACCTATCACACACCAAAAATTGTCCATCTGAACACATTGCGTTCCTTGTCGCTTTATTTCTATACACTCTCTTATTCCAGACCATAATCTCCCTACTATACACCCTCCCTCTAACATAACTTCACACCGAAGACTGTCCTCACTCATAACCATAACTTTACTCGTATCTACGTTTACTCTCAAACCCCTAATCTTACTCACCCTGCAAGTCTCTGCTAACAATCCTCAGTCTCCCGTGGGCTCAAGGCTCCTCTTCAGAATCAGTCGCCTATCAGTACCCTAATAACCAACGCCTAAAATTCTATTCTGCTATCTCGTACACTCCTTAACTAGTCAACTAGGATAGAAAGCACCTCCACTCTCTTCTATTCTCCAGTATGTCTAACACACCATAACATCCCCTTGCACCCCACGACTCACCCACTCTCAATTCCTCTTTACTAACCATACGCTCATCTTATACAACATCGGCAATAGACGCAAGGGACATCAACGTTCTGGGCAGGAATAATCACTATCCCTGCCTCACCGCATTCGCGTGCGTTATATTACATTTCAAACCAAACTCCACTTTCGATAGCCCTCAGTCTCCCGTATTCTTAATTAGCCTCATACCCACGGCAGCGCTACTTCACCTTATCACGTCAACTACATCAGTATTGAATTCCGTCCCAGAGCCCTAACTCCAACCATTACATACTCATCCACTACCACCGGGCTCTCATAGTTGAACGCGGTCTGTTTAATATTTTTCATCACTCTGCGCTTTGACAAGATCTGCTCAGAACCCTAAGAATATACCAACTTCCTCATATTGCTGCGGCTTCCAGCCAGTCATAATTCTGCCACCCGATGATTCCTATGAGTTTGTCAATGATCGATTATTCTGGGATCCACAATGCTACCCCACTATGACTGACACGCACCCCTCATAGCGTCCTCCGCACACTCACCTGCACATCGCGTCTTCCCTCAGTCACAACGACTCAAAGCGCTCTGTATTCGATACCGCAAACCGTGGGATTGATGCTCCCACCGAGCATAGCGACTCCATTCCACACCTGACCCAACCCTCTGAGATAAACTTACACTTCCCCCCCACCTGTATAGATCGTTTCTAAGAATCTGACTCCGCTTTCCCGCCCTCTCATAACACCTTCTGGCCAATCCGTGTTCCGGAAAACCGTGACGGCACACCCCTAGTTTACCTTCTCATCGTCCAGACCGCTTCATATGCCTAGCTTGCTTCACATCGAGCTACAATAACACGATATTTAGTATTTCCAATACCTTCCATCACACTATTCCAAAGACGCCACTTCGTCCCCTCCATATGAGATATACCCTGATAACACATTATCCACCGAGTACAATTACTCTCACACCTCGATCCACGTATCAGCTCCCTGTCATACTCTCGTTTTATATATGCAGTGATCTCTCAAATACCTGTATACATTGATCTATCATATATACTCACCTCTAGTCATAAATATTATTATATAAATAGCTAGAGTGACTACGTGAGACGTATTATAGTATAGCATATATAGGATATGTCTGTGACCTTGTACCATGTGACGCTCTCTAAAGCCTAGGCATAGGATCATCCTATATCTATATCTAACAATTACCTAGGCCTGTCTCAACCACTTCTTGTAACCTCGATATTAGTTCCACACTACAGTACCCAAAGATCTGCGAGTACGACTCCCCCTAATCTACTCACCCATGTGCTTAGTCTTGGCAAGTACCCTATTCCATTGTCCCCTAGGCATAATCATACTGTTCCCTGATCGTTACATAGCTCCCAAGATGTCTCCCGTCATTCCATACATTATAGTTCATATTAATATTAGCATATAGTATAACTTTATAATATGTAGATCCAAACTCATTCCCCGCCCCTCAGGTGACGCCTCGACGGTCTAATGATACTACTAGCTCGTAAGTAATACCGTATAACTGCTATCATGATAATATAACTTACCGCGTATCAGCCCCATACCCGGCCCGATGCCCTAACCAGTACTTGCTTATTCTTCGCCTTTGACTATTGCTAGATGGTATATCTTACCACTATAGTGCTCTCCTAATAGCTCTCCATGATGATCTCACAAAGTGGATATACTTCAACATCCATAGTGAGTACATACGAATCATTAGCGAATGACTATACGGTGTAATTATGCTCGCGTGGACTAACTGCAAAAGTCCTACTACCTCTCTAGGGTACTACTCCCTCGTCTCATCTCCATCGGAAGCCCTAACTCACACGATGTCACCTTCTCCACCGATGCAATACCTTCTCAATGCTCTTTCTCATTATATAAGTCGAAATAAATCTTATCGTGTTCACTCAAGCCCTCATATTCTTCTACCGTTACTATACCGCCCACGGATTCTCAATCGCAAACTTCCCCACCGATCTCATGTATATGTATACATGTCTATATCTATATTAGCCTGTGCATACCATCGGCGTACCTAATTCTACATACTAATACGGGTACTATTTATTACTATAATATAATCATATTACATACTAGTCCACCACTTTACCCCTATACTCTATCTATATACCTTCTTTAATATCCATTAGTCACGCTCTCAGATCCAGTCTACGATATAGCTCAATAGTTCTCACTCTCGTATTACTATATTATTACTCGTGCATAACTCGTCATCAATAAACACTACTTCTAGATCAAAAGCTTTGTTGTTATCATTAACACCCTTTCTCATTGAAGAATCTAGTTACGTTAGCACAGACATAAACCGATAATATCACAATCTGTTAGAAATGATTCCTCTGAACGATTTTAAGTCCAGGAGCTTTCGACGTTATCTTCACCTATAGTACGTACTTAAATACGCCATGCCTACTTGTATATATCATAGTACCTATTAGCTGCACATAGCCTCCCTGTTATACTGGGCACAGCGCTCCCGTCATACCCCTCCGCGACATACATCAGGACACACACCTAGCTCCGATCTAACACTACCTACTCCTCGCCTAAATTAGAGTCACTCCTTGTCATGATATATAACGTATAATCATAGTAACGAATATAAATATTACCATATATAGCAGCTACCCCCGTATTACCTACCTTATATACTGTAGTAGTGATATATCATATACTCCTACTGTATATACCCGTATCACTTCTCAGATCAGTACTAATCGCCCAGTAGGCATCTCAAATTATAACGTAATATAACCACCCTTGTCTACAGACTAACTCGTGCTCCGTTTCTTATACGCCTCCCAGCTCTTATACACCCTATATATTATAAGGTAGTATAACTGACCTACCAGAACATGATACCCATAATATATTTCACAGTAAATGCTATCATCTCTAATAACGCCTATATCTCAATCCGCAGCTATCATATTAATAAATATTCGCCCTGCTGCTACATACCTGTCTAGTGCCACATATACAATATATAGTAGTCGTTACGAGCTATATCATCTAATATTAGTATACTATAGTTTATGTATATAACTATGTATACATGGGTGCAACCTTACTCTAATCAACATACCTGCCACCGCTAGTCTGTGATGCTATCCTACCTATATCGGACGCGACGAGATAAGTCACTTCAATTATATAACGGATTCATATCAGTATACCTCGACGTCCACGCTCCTAGCATACTCCTAATGTGCGTAGAGGAAAGGTTCCATCTCTTTCTACATAGCATGCTAGTACCGCTTACGTCATAGACACGTTCATGCTCGGTATACGGCCTACATATGTACATATATACTTTATCGCACCTCTTGAAACTTCAGTACCTATACTTCTCGCAATTAGCTAATATATACTTAGCGCAGACTCTACACCCAGTAAGACCTACTAATCATTGACACTAGAGCAATACTAATATGTGTATAATGTACGAGGCTATGTATATAACTGCACCTGTGATAGTATCATCGTACATATCAGCTATATACTTTACTGCATTGCTATTAATAGTACTTAAACGAGTGAGTGAATCTAGTCCTACTACATATATTTTACTGCTCATCACAGCTCCCTCTTAAACAGCCTTAGTTCGCTGCAGCCTAAGTGAGACCACTATGATATATATTGTAATTGTGACATAACCTCAACGTTGTCTACATGCGCTCGTACCCGACCCATATATGCCATCACCGGTCCTCCCAGTCCCTACCCTACCACTTTCTGCTCATACCAGCCGTAGAATCAATATATAGTTATTATAGCCCCCGGTAGAACTTCACATAATCTGCAGATACTATAAGACTATTTTCACTGTCAACCTTGATACGTGTATCCTCATATCAGTTATATACCTTATACTGACTCTCTCCTATAATATAGAGAAATAGCTTAGCGTACTCTTTGATTCATATTTATATCATTATGATATATTATTACTAGTCATATAATACATTATATAAATTATACTTCGACTCTACTTATAGCATGATATATATACCGTATACTATAGTTCTACATCCCTCTTATACCACCGATATGTAGTTAAAAACGTATAACTCATTTATATAATATATCATCCTCAATTAATCATTGTATATTCTAGTCTCACTAATTTACGATCCTTCTAATCATATATCATGTGTACTGTTTCATTCACTGTCGATGACCTATTATATAATATATTGTTTTCCAACTTATATATCTAATTTATAGACTCTAACTTATGTTCGGATCTATCTTTATTCTCATTTCTGTACGCACTCGCCTATAACAAGCCAATTGTACAATAAATGGATGTCCTAAATTGAAAACTCTCTATAACTATGGTATTACTTATTAATAGTTTTAAAAAAAATTAAAATTCCACTGAAATATAGCCCTCACAAAAAGATATTCTCTTCGCATCTCGCACACAAGTCGCCATACGACCTGTTAAACGCATTTTCCCAAACGCGGTGTTTTCCTAATGTATATATCCTGCTCCCAGATACACATAACTCCATCAATATAATGCAAATTAACTCAAAACTCCTCACTAATACATAGATAATAATAAATGAATTTCAATGCTACGGTGCCGGCCTGACCGAAGTCCTCGCAATGCTCAGTCGTCAGTGCCCCTCCGCCAGAAAATAACTATCTGAGTTAACAATATCATAAATAAGATGAATAATAATAATTATTATATATTAATATAACTAATAACCGCATACACTAGCAAATTAACTCCTTTGTATAATGACATGAGAATTAATAAATCTCAGACATAACTTAATACTATATGTCAGATAAAAGTACATAGATGATCTATAATAATCAATAATTAATACACTAATACATAATATAATATTGCACTGCTGTTCAGTTTTCCCCCATACTACCATTTTGAGTTTATCCACATGGGGAAACAAAGAAAAGCATTGAAACTAAATGCCTTGCTATTCTTTTCCTCTTCCGGTCCCAATTTACATTTAGCTTGTGCGTACGTTATGCTTAATTAACTTAGTGATTCGTGATTTGTCGTATGTAGATTGAGAAAACAATAAATAAAAGGGAAAAACTGTGTTTTGTACTCACACCAAGGGAGACTGGTGTAAAAGAATACCTCATAAATTTAACAGAGATAGATGTTAAGTTCTACGAATAGTTATCTTCCTAGTCAGAAATAGCTCCTCCGAAAGACTCCATAAGCACTAATGTGCGCCGAAAATTAAATCTACCCGACCCCAGCCTCACTACATTGAACCTCTCTAAATAACGGCCCACATCCAACACTCATAACTAATAATAATACACACTATGTCATTGTTGGTTTAATTATCACTAAGTATTAGAGCCTACTAATAACTGCACTACCCCCCTCGTGATAATATATATACTACACCTCTAATAGTTGATTATAACTTATATTGACCCGACTTTATATTGATAACTTAATATATACGCTATATAGAGTGAGCAGGCACAATCTAGGTAAGTAATATGATCTAATTAAGTTAAAAAGCATCTTACTGTTTATTATAAGCCACATAGCCATATATCAATACGTCATGATAACTCACGAGTTCTAGCTCCTCAAATTAGATATACTACATAATCATAATACACAGGATTACTATACGTACGGTTCACTCCTAATATCGCCCTATATTTAATCCACACAGCTGTAGCCCTAATCTCAGTGGCTTCACATGCTAGCGTATAGCGCTAAGCCCTAGCTCCTATTATACTATAGATATACTATGTCAGCACTAGGCTGCGTAGGCCACTGCATCTATGGCAACATTGCTTGTTTGCTAAGATGATTCTAATCATATATCTATCTTAGTTATGTTAGCATATTTAAGAAGGGTATAGTTGTCTAGAATAAAATTCCTAGACCTTATCTTTTAAATAAGAACTGTACGACTAGTGCCTCCGCTCGCTCCACATCTTATTTATTTTTTCCCTCTTTTTTAAGAGTGTGCAAGAGTTTTATTCTGGAGTATAATGTAGACAATTTCTACCTTTTGGCAACATCATCTGACTATCCTAGAATGCAAAGTAGTAAACGTAAATTGAGTCCCTCTATTTTCATTTATTTGATGTTTCCTTTTATATTATATTGTTGAATTAACCGTAATTTTTTTTGACCTTATTTACACTCTCACTTGGATTCGTTACGCGCCCGTGCTTAATTTCTTTGAGCGAGAGAAGAGATTAGAGCGCGAGAGACGAGAGACTCGAGAGAGGCGAGCGGTGTGAAGCGAGAGAGGAGAGTAAGTATAGAGAGAGAGTTCTTAACCTCTTCGTACTAAGACAGAGAGTACGTAACCAGAGGAGAGTGCATGAGAGAGCGTAGAGAGAGACCGATAGCAGAGAGATAGAGCGATGCCATTCCTCTTGCTTCTCCCCCGTTAGCGCTGACACAACATTTCCCGGCATGCTTCCCACACCCATATTTACCCTTTTGTGACAAGAGAATTAGCACAAATTGTTGCCTTCATAAATATGGGTGGACAGCTCATTGACGAATGCGCTCAGACTCAGCCCTTTAAAAGCGTACTCCTGGTAGATAAATAAGAATGATACTTTTCCCTTCATTCCTAGACCTATAATATTATATATCTCGCCTCTGTCTAATTGCACATAAAGCTCAATCCCCTAAGTAGCATCAATGATAAGAATAACATTAAAGTTGAGTGTGTCATAACATATTGGAAGTCTTGAATTTCAAATTAACTTATTGCGCACCTTTAATGGACTCCTAAATACCAAACCAAGAAAACAACACTGAGAAGACACCTCTAACATTTGCTTATTAATTTCACCGTGGCAAGTACAGTGATATATATTTACATACAGTATTGAGATTCGTCATTATGGCTTTTGTCTAGGTTACCGCTATATGTATAGATATTCTTTATATGGCCATCAGATATTACAATTCAAATGGATCTTTATTTTATCATACTGATCAGTCATTTCCGTGCACAAACTTCACTCTAAACATACGCACTAATAGCTAAATTCATCCCACCTCAGCTCATACTCGAATTTGGTTATTTAGTGCTTCATGAATCGCCGCTTTACGACACACCCGCGCCTACTAAGTCTTGATAATTATCTCTGGCACAGCATCTTCTAGTCATTATCCACTCACTGCCTGATGAATGAGTACCTTGTTGCAGATTCTATATTTCTCGTGAATAATATGAATGTACTCATTTATTATCCATTAACAAAGAAACAATGCTTGATACCATGACTGATCCCAGGTAGTAGGTCTGGTAAATGACTCCGATAATTAAATAGCTGATAAACAAACTAGGATCTCGTGCCACAGCGTCGTATTACTGCATGACATCTACTTGACACTCGATCTGTCAACTTACCTCTACTAGACTTAATAGCCCTTCACTCAATCCGACCCTATGTCACTCATTTATATATTGCGAAATCAAATATTCCTAATCAATAAATTAATAAGATGCTACACTGACAACTATATCCATAACCTAATATCCTAATTATTAATACACTAACTACTCATGATTTATCCAATAATACATGAATCCAACGTTCAGCCTAACCATAGCATAATGCAAACTAATCCATTTATTAATATTCTTGATAAGTATAATAATAATTGAATTAATAATCAAATAATAATAATATAACTTAAATCAAATGAACCTAATACCAAGTGATACTTATAATCAAATAATACTATCCAAATCTAATATAGTAGACAATAATAATAAATAAATACCCCAATTCGAAGCCAATCATGATATGCTACATATAGCTTTAATACACAGAATTATTTTTACAAGCAAACATCAAATACCGATTAAAAATAAGCGTAATACTTACCTCACTAACAATTATGTTAAAAAACATAACTACATAAATATCCTATTAGTTTAATAACAGACAAGAAAATAATAACGATAAAAAAAGCTATTTAACAATGTATCAGCATTTTCCGGGACGGAGATTATTGGCCAGTGAGCTCTACTCATGTAATAGACTCGAACTCTCCAGAATCCCGCGACCACGCACCCACGCAACATCGAACCATCCGCCCGCATGTGCTACTACGCAGAGCGTCGGTCGTCCCTCTCCATTTCCATCTCTCTCAGATCTTCGTCTGCCTCTATCCTCCTTCCTGTTCCCTTCCCATATATCTCTCTAGCACTGCATTCTCCTCCCGTTGCGGGGTCATCTTCTGACCTCTCTACACATAACTCACACATAACTACAGCTAATTTCACAAGAAATGACTTCGCTTACAGTTAAGATTATAAATGTATCTACGAGTGGGAGAACCACAGGTGATAAAGCTACATTCCTCTCATCTGCCCATCTGGGTTTGCTGACACGCAATCTCCATCCTATTAACTCTAGAACGTAAATCACACATCCGTATTCCCATATTGAATTACCGAAACCTTTTCTTTGTATATTTTTATATATTCATCTTCCTAGACTATGTGTATGTGGCGCTTCAGTCGCTTGAAATCCCTTTGAACACCAAAATTAATCCCAGAACGGCGGGGACAAGAAACCGCCAACCGCAAACTATATATGACCCAGACTAAACCTCCGTCGATAAGCAACTTCTCACCGCCATAATCATACCCTAATTATTTAACCGATTTATTTTACATCCTCGCGTACTATCCACGCTACCAGCTTCACGTAGATAGCTGATTTATCCTAGCTATATTAACTTCACCCTCTCTATCTGAACAACTCAGAACCAGTCACAGCATATTCCTCGCCCGCGCCGTATACTCTACTTATATATATATTATATACCGACGTATAGTAGGTATATTCAATTCATCAGGCTAAACCTAGTATATAAATGTCATAACTTGCTATTATTCCCTATATATATTAGAGCCACTCAGTTACCTATACGCTCATATTAATATATATATGTATTATTATATATATATAGCATAATATCTACATCTCCTTATCCGAATTACGTATTATATATCTAATATATACTAGTTACTACTACAAGTATATATAATTAAATTTGTCTATATATCAGTATATATATCTATATAGATCACTACTTAAGAACGTGATATACTATATACTATCTATTATATATATATATATTATATATATATCATATCTTATATACTACATTAGGTATATACGCAGATCTTATATACATAAGTATATATATATACTAACTACCGAATCTTCTCGACATAATACATATCATCATTAGTACTATATAAGTCATAATTTATTATAGTATATATACTATATATATATATTATATATATAATTTAGTGATATATAATCTACACTATTATAACTTAAGTTTTACCCTATTAATATATATATAATTATATATAATATATATATAATATCTATAACTATTATCATTACTATACTATATTATATATATATATATATATTGTAACTGTATTTATATAATAAAAAATACTTATTAAAATAACATTCAGATAGTTCCTTAAATAGATATTGTAATTATTAAAATAACCAAATATTATTTACATATATACTTCGGTAAATAAATATTCATGTCAGCAAAATATTTGCATAATTCGTCATAAATTTGTATTTAAGGAATATTCTTGCAGCACTCAAGTACGTAGAGTACGTTACTCTTACACAGATCTTAAAGAGACAAAGCAGAAGGGAAAAAATTAAGTTCAAGGCAATTCTCTCTTGAAACCTAGATTAGTCGATCCGTCAATTACCTTGTTTTACCAATTTAAGTAAGAAAAGGATTGGTATCGCCCAGTCTTCATTTTCGGCTGCTGTCGTATTGCTTAGCCCATGCTTTATCTCTTATTCAATGCAAGAAACCGAGACAAATTCAATAGTCTTCATCTTAGTTTCAGTTTAACCACAGATCTTTATTCAAAGTCAAACTACTCAAGTTAAGAGACTCCATTACATTTTCTTATTTAATAGACCTGAGAAATTAAACCAATTTCCTTCACCAATAAATGATTCAGTGAAATAAAATTACACCATACAAGTAGATTCATCATCAATGTATTGTAGTATCATAAATTTAGGAATGGGTGTAAGTCTCCTTCAGTGGGCCAACTCGGTTTTTTAGTAAAGAATACGAACATCCCATTTTTTTTTATTCATACCAGTAGATGAGGTTGGTAGCTATGGAATCTTTTATCTAAACAATTTTTTTAAAATTATAGTGGACTAATTTGGCTCGTAATATTATTAAAAATGTGGATGATTTAACAGTTTGTATTTCTTATCGTTGACTGACAATCTCGTGCTAATATTTTCATAATGAATTGATAAAATAATCGTGGCAATTTATAAATTAGCACTGGAAATTCTTATGATAAATTTAAAACATGTAGATACGTCAAACAAACGGAAATTAGGTATGTCAAAGTAATTTATAAATGTTGGATTTAGATATTGTGAGTGCGTATTTTTTCCAGTACGTATTTAAGCAGGGTAGTTACAAAACTTATATTCAAGATTGTTTTTTTGTTTAAACACTCATCGTTATTTAAACAAATTTTTGTACATCAGTTACTAAGTAAACTTCGTTCAAAATTTCCCTTTATAGGCCAAGAAGATGCTGTTCTCTGTATTTAATTAACCCTCTGGCTGGCATACCAGGTCCAGTTCTTGAAACCTGTGAGTACCAAAAAGAATACAAATTTGGAAAACTTATCGAAAGGTGAGGCGATGCAAGAGACTTCCATGATGATCTCTGCTCTGGTAATATTTATATAGTTTGTAACTTTGCTATTTATTATAATTCTTTTTACCATAAATTAAAAAAATATATTCCCCCTCCATATTATTATTATTACTTAACACAAATTACAGAGTTAAATTAAGTTTAAATGTTAATAGTTTAAATAATTCTTCATTTATAATAATACATTTCTTTCAGAATGTTAGAAGCATTTTATATTCATAGATTTATTCCCATTCAAATACTTTCAATCCTGCATTTCTTTTTTCAGATTGGCAGATGATATTCTCTCATCAATTATCTCGAAGACAGGAAGCTTGGGGAGATTGATCCCAATTACATCATCGCAACCATCTTTGTAATTAATTGAAGGGAGAAGAGTTTCCTGAAATGCAGTGGCATATACGTGGTTTAATGAATAAAGTGCATCATTACAGATTTGATTCACCCTTAAATGCAATTGGAAAACCTGCTTTAAAGCTTTTCATGTTTTCTACACCTTCAATACCCTATGTGAATCATGAAGTGTTTGGTTATATTTATACAGAAGTTCCTTTTTTGAATTACAACTGAGTGGGATATATAGACTAGTTATCTGATGTGGTGCGAATTAATTTCAGATATAACATTAAATATAATACTGAAGAAATTTCGGATTAAAATTTTGATATACCTTAAAATTTAAGTTAGAAAATGAAAATTGACTATATTATTAGTTTTGTTTGCTTTATTGTATAGAGAAAAAGTACCCTAGTGATTACATGTTGATATTAGCATTATTGCAAGTTTTTCCGCAGAGCAAGTATATCTCCAAAGTAATTTATATGTGGGTGCAAGGTAATTGACCTAAAAAGCAATTTTGTTTAAATTGGCCATATATATAAAAGACATTTAAAAAACATCTTTCCAATTTAAAAAAAGTTATATATACTCACCTAGTATCTAGTATTCATATTACTCAATATATACGTATCTATTATATACACTTATAATATATAATAATACTAATCCTTATATATCGAGCTACTATATATCACTATATATTATATATCCTACTTCCTCTCTTCTACTATATACTCTCCTCCACCTCTTCACTCTCTATATCTACGATATAGGTTACCCCTTCCCTATATATATATCATCTATAATTATATTATCATTCTATAATATATATATATAAATACTCATATATATCTATATATACTGCCTTACCTAATATATATATTCTATATATCATATACTAAAATCGGCTGTCGTCTTCTCTTAATGCTGCAAGGGTTAATACCATCTCTGTCTATCTCCTTCCTGTTCCCCCATCTCTTGCTGGTCCGTGACCTCTCTTCTCTCCTCTCCATCCCACCTCCCCTCCTATCCATCCCCTCCAATCTTCCCTACGCTCAAATTCATCCCTTCCTCTATCTCCCTATGTTCAATGCTCATTTCCTCCTTGTCTCATCTATCCGCATTCTCGGTGACAGTTTACTTCCAGTGTATTACTGAACGGCGTCCTAGAAACCACAAGAGGACCGAGCCTCGTGGGCTGCGGTGTCTGCCTAGTTCGTTTTCCGTGACACCGAATCTCGACCATCCCTCTCTCATTACCCTCCCTCAAGACTTAACTCTAATCAAAATTAAGCAAAAAAAAACAAAAACAAAATTTCACAAAATGGGATATTTTTATTAAGTTCTAATATCAGATTATACCCAGTGTCTTTATATGTGTTTCCAGTACAGCATTACTTCAACTATTTTAATAACGTCAAAATATTAATCTCACTATAATAGATAAATTTTTCTCATCTCTTTTTAGGCAAAATGAAAGGACGCATGTAAAGTCTCTCTTTTTTAGGACTATGGCAATGTTATAGCAGCCCTATACAATAGTAAATCTTCGAGGAAGAAATTCTGGCAATTTGTCTCTCAAAAATTTACAATAATGATTTTGCATCAAAGAAAATAGAAAATTAGCAAACAATTGCATGAGAGTATTTAAATATTTTTAATTCATACATTCATTTGCCCTTGCTTATACACAAGAGTCCTTTCTACTCTTTCGGTGATATGGACCTCTCGCATGCTCTGAGAAAGGTTTTTAATAGGCGTTCAAATCCCATTTCAGTATCTCGTCAGTGAATTCTTTAACATTTAAAGTATCTTTTACGTACCAATAGAGTGTAATGTTTGATCCTCAGCTTATAACGTAGGATATAAAACTCAAACTGAAGAACCCTATAACTTAAAACAGTCATAGATAAAAGATATCGCCATTCGATATTTGTTTAGTTCCATATATCGATAACCCTTTAAAACTGCTTTGCTTCTCACGATGGACAATCGTTTATCTTGATATTAGTCAGTGTAATATACAATGGATTTCTCTTGCTTCAGTCTAAGTCTGTACTTTTAAATATTGATTAAAGTATTAGTTTAATCAGGGAATCATGGCCACTTCTCAAATACAAATTACCAGTCGAAGCAAGAAATTATGTTGCCACGCGCTTTTTCTCCTTCTTACTCATGAGATGGCATTTTTGACATGTGGCCATTATTTTGAATTTTAGTGATGTAAAAACAGGTAAAGACCTTTTACTAAATAGAAATCTCCAATCTCTTTCTTAAATGTGATAAGAAATGTTTATACCTAAAGAGTATTCATCCTGCGCGATTTCATGAATATACTTTTTTTATTCACATAGTTATCATATATTGCATTTAATACGTCGAATAGTTGATAACTGAGAAAATATTTTCAACAAGAACGATATTAGCATGTATAAATTTATTTGGCAAGGCAGAAATTAGGTATTTTAAAAAATCGGAAAGCATCTTATATAGTTTTAGTATAGAAACTTTAAAATTTTATTTTCATACATGATATCTATAATATATAATAGGTGATAATTTAGCTATAGAATACAATATGGAAAAGGGTATTTTGTTGCAAAGTTATTAAATGCGAATTAATTACTGATAAGGCATATGTAAAAGCGAGTAAGTAGAAATTACTTGCAAAGACAAATGAACGGAAAGAATCATTTTAATTGCTAAATAGAGGGAGAGAAAGAATGAATATTGAATAAAAGAGAGGTATTAATTAAACATACGATCTCCTATCAA
>JABUQX010101138.1:5000-11705 GCA_015478945.1 Trachelipus rathkii | reverse complement strand
ATGAAGAATTGGCTGCTTCTATTTTAATCTATAATAACACCTATCATAGTGCTCTGGGATTGTCCCCATCTGATTTTTTACTTCAGAAGCCCCATTCAGCTGTTCATACCTTCCCGCAATATTGGAAGGAAGGCAGCATTACTTTCAAACCCTTCAGAAAGGGACAAAAAGTAGCTAAAAAAATAATTAGGACCGGTCCCAGTACCGCCTTAAAATTTCAACGTAGGTGGGAAGGTCCTTTCGTGGTGATAGATGTAAATCCCAATCGAGTGACTTACGTGATACAACGGTGCGGTAACCCAACATCGAGATTCCATAAAGTCCATTTTTCACATCTGCGTGGATGGATTGATATCCCGGACTATTTAGGTAAATATCTCGCAAAGAATAAGGAGATACGTGATGTCTTCTTTTCCGAAGATGATGAACCTTTGGTGGCTGATGTTGCCCCCAATGAAGAACCAAAGGACAAAATACATGAAGAGGATGATACTGTGGAGTACTCATTTGACTCACTCTTCTCTGGAGATCAGGAAAGTGATAATAGTAAAGGACTACTTGCAGATTTTGAGGGATTTTTGCAATTTAATCCTATATCAGTTGACGAATTTGCTAGTTTACCTTCTTTGGAGGAAAACTATGGCGACATTATCAGAAAGCAAAATAATATAGAAGATAGAGGAGAAAATAAAACAGATAACGTGAACATTATCTCTCTCATTTTTTTCTCTATCTTCTATATTATTTTGCTTTCTGATAATGTCGCCATAGTTTTCCTCCAAAGAAGGTAAACCAGCAAATTCGTCAACTGATATAGGATTAAATTGCAAAAATCCCTCAAAATCTGCAAGTAGTCCTTTACTATTATCACTTTCCTGATCTCCAGAGAAGAGTGAGTCAAATGAGTACTCCATAGTATCATCTCCTTCATGTATTTTGTCCTTTGGTTCTTCATTGGGGGCAACATCAGCCACCAAAGGCTCATCATCTTCGGAAAAGAAGACATCATGTATCTCCTTATTCTTTGCGAGATATTTCCCTAAATAGTCCGGGATATCAATCCATCCACGCAGATGTGAAAAATGGACTTTATGGAATCTTGATGTTGGTTGACCGCATCGTTGTATCACGTAAGTCACTCGATTTGGATTCACATCTATCACTACGAAAGGACCTTCCCACCTACGTTGAAATTTTAAGGCGGTACTGGGACCGGTCCTAATTATTTTTTTAGCTACTTTTTGTCCCTTTCTGAAGGGTTTGAAAGTAATGCTGCCTTCCTTCCAATATTGCGGGAAGGTATGAACAGCTGAATGGGGCTTCTGAAGTAAAAAATCAGATGGGGACAATCCCAAAGCACTATGATAAGTGTTATTATAGATTAAAATAGAAGCAGCCAATTCTTCATCCCACTTCGTGGGCCGTTCAAAAACCAGACATTTTAATATTTGAGTCAAACTACGGTTAAAGCGTTCGCTCACACCGTTACTGGCAGGATGTAAAGGAGAAATGCGTATATGTTTAACGTTGTGTCTCTGCATCACTTGTTGAAAAACCTGGGACGTAAATTCGGTGCCATTATCTGTGAGGATGCGATTGGGGACCTTTGGTAAAAACGGGAGGATTTGATGTTCAAACTTGTATGAAACGGTCATACTGGACTTATCCTTAATTGGCACAACCGCAACCCACTTAGAGAAATGATCGATCAGGACCAAACAATACTTGTGCCCTTTGGTCATTTTTGGGAACTGTAATAAGTCCATGGCACACAAATCGAATGGAGATTCGGCCAAGATTTTCAACATGGGGGGAGTAACATTGGAAGAAAAAGTCTTCTGTACCTGACAGATAGGACAGCAACGTACGACATCTGATATCACCTGATTGGCACGTGGGTGCCAAAAATGTTTGTAGACTAATTGTAGTAACTTATACCTGCCGATATGGGCTCAAGAGACATGCAAACCCAGGACTATGTGCATTAATAAATTTAACGATATTAAATACAACGTGTTTCCGTTTTTTGTGGTATAATATAAGATATCATTTATAACCGAAATTTGTTTTTGGTAAGTCTGATATAATTTTGGCATTTGTTTCCAATCAACACTACGTCCATTACCTCTAAAACCTCGTAATAATGTTTTTAACATTCTATCGTTTGTCTGGTCATATAACACATCTGAATCATTAATATTTGAGTCCATTACCGTGATATTTTTTATCTTAATCATTTGGGCTGACGCCAATGTTTTTTTAGAGGATTGTATGCCCTCAGCGACTACAATCAACTCTTCCTCTTCCCCTTGAACATAAATGAGTTGATGACGGGCTAGATCCGGTAAGAGATGATTATCACACAGGGCTGTAGTTCCCAATATAAAAGGGTGCTCTTCCATGTATTGAGAAGGTACTATAAAAAATACTGATGGATGTGTAATGAACCCTTTTGGAAATTTTAATCTCAGTTCCACACATTGATCTATCTTTATTCTATTCTTATTCCCAAATCCACAAATGGCCTTGACCCCCATTTCAGCGGAAGACAATAGAGGTTTCGTTTCTCCCAACAGTGGGATTATGTCAGCACTTATTAAGTTAACCCCAGTTCCACTGTCCACCAGGCACTGGTACGATGGGGACCGTAGCTCATCCAGGGTAACCTGGATTATTAGCGGCTCTACATCCGCCTGACACAAATTTATCATTATTAACATCTCCTCTTCCTTATCTTGATAATTATAACAAGGTACATTCCTCGTTCTTATCTCCTCTATATTTTCCACCATCTTATCTTTTTCTTCTATTGAAATATCTACATTGAGGACGTCCAAGGGCGAGTCAATTTCTGTGTCCACCACGAGTTGACTCACTCCCGTGGGGTTCTGTAGTTTTCCGATCTTTTTGATTCGTCTGTACCACGACACCGACCCTCCAGATGCGACTTTTCGCAATTCTCACACGGGTCCAACCTTTGACGAGGTGGTAGTGGATATTCATCACCTCGGGGTGGTGGTGAAACATCTCTTTCCCATGATGACTTACTTACTTCCACTTTTCTTATCGCCCCCGTTGTTCGCTCTCGAGGCGTTCTTTCCATTTGCTCTTTATTGTGTTTGGGGGGTGTTCTATTCGGACATTTGATCCCCGGATGAGGACCATTACAAAACGGGCAAGTCACTCTACTATAGTTTTGAGTAGGAAGAGGTGGTCGGTAATATTTACACTCAGTCCGCATGTGCCCCTCCCTTTTACACAAACTACAAATTCCTAGATACAGGTAACATTCTTCCATGTTGTGTCCTGTTTTTTCACAATAATTACAAATTCTATTACGTCGTTCAGCGTAATCCGCACGGACATTTCCAGAAGCATTTGTTTGTGGACTATCTGTTTGGTGGTTACTCCGTCGATAGACACGACTTCCCCGATTCTTGTCGGGAGAACCATGATTCACACTTGTGGAGGTATGATTTTTTTCTCGCATTCGTTGTTTGGGATCTTCTTTCTCTTGCAACACCTCTGTCCAATTTGGGTAGGTGGTATCTATCCTAATAACAGATTCGGTAGATTCGTTTAAATCTGCTTTTGTTGTTTCTGCTCTTTTATCTTGACGATGTGATGGTGAAGTCTGACTCTGGTATACATCTTCCTTTTTCTCCAAGGAGTCGGCAAAACTCACCATTTTTTCCCAAGAAATTCGGTGAACACCGTCTAGATCTTTCATTTTTACATATTGTTGGACAACACTTTCAATATCAGGAGGTAAGCTGCATAAAAATGCAGTCCGGAGCGAATCGTGCTCCCTCATATCAATTCCTCGATATGCCCTTCTTGCCAAACGCTCTAACCTTAATGCGAACATACGGATACTTTCGTTCCGTTGTCGTCGTGCCGAATGGTAAGCCTGCATTCGATGTTCTTTTTTTCGTTTTTCCTCGTCTTCAAACCATTCAATTAAGGTATTCCGGACCGAGAAATAATCACGGTCATCTTTGGTCAATAACCGAAACAATTTGAGAAAATGGCCTTCTAATTGCCTACCCAATAACCGAAGCCACTGATGGAACGCGTTAGGGTAGTGAAGCTCACAGTAGGCTTCAAAGTCTTTTAAATACATTATTAAATCTTGTTCTGTCTCATACCTGTATTTTCCAGGCTCCACCACCTTCAGCTTTTGAGAGTTTTTTAATAACTGAGCTAACAATATTATAGCTTCTTCTAATAACGAAAGGCGATGTCTGTTTTCATAGTTTGGATCAATATCTTCTTCCTGCCTTTCCCTTCTTGGTATCAGTTGGTGGTTTGATTGTCTTGCAGGTCTCGTTGGTGGTTGTTTCAAACCTTCATATCTTTGTTCCCTATTTTGGGTATAACGTAGGCTTTCTGATTCCCTTTGTACTTCTTTTATTCTACCCTTGTATTCTCTATCTTTATTAAATATTTTATTCCCAGGTGATTCATGATTTCTCAATCCATAATCCCTAGGCTTATCTCTTTCATTGTCTGACCTATAAAGTCTTGGCGAACTTAATCCACGGAAATTCTCTTCAATCATATCGTGGTTATAGTATGGTCGTTGTGTTTCACGGCAAGTATTTCCTACATCACTCACAGAATCACTCTCACACGACAGGTCATTCATTTCATGCATGCGTGTTTGCTTTGTTTTTCGTGAGTAAGGTCTTTCTGTTTTGACTTCTTCTACCTGCTTTCGAAATGATAGAAAAGCCTTCACTCTATCTTTTTCCTTTATTAATTCGTTATTTAATTCACTTAATACGGGTATCGGAATGAAAGTTTCTTTTCTCCGGGCTCCCGTCTCTATATGTACATGTGGGTTTATTTCACTCTCCCTTTCACCCGATTCATGCAATAACACTTTTTTCATATCTTTTCCATACAATTGGAAATCTTCTATACTCATTTTTTCTTTTAATGGTCCTACGTGAATGTCTGAATCAGACTTACGCCTGACCGTGACAGTACGTTCAGGTGCTTTAGCCATTGTTTTTGTACGTGATTTGTTTAGATAACTTGGAATTTTGAACTTAGAAAAACGAAAACGAAGTGTAAACCGTTGTAATGTATAGGATGTGAACCGTCACAACCCGGCGCAACGCAGTGAGCAGGAACCTTTTCAGGTCCCTGTTCGGGCGCCAATTAATATTTGTGTATATGTTGCGGAGGGTAACAGACTGGGAGGAAGAATCCGACGAAGAAAGTCTTTAAAGAAACCCAGTTTGTAGAGTTACCCTCCTTTCTTTACTCTAGATGAAAACCAAGACGAAAATAAAAAGAACTGAAATAAAATTTGTATTAGAACCTTAAATGTACGAATATTGTAATAATTTACCTCGGATAGCTATCACTTTAGGAAATGTTGTTCACCAGCAGTTCCAACATAAGAAGCAAATAGCATCAGAATACTTTTTCTAATCCAAGTCGCAAATGTCTGTGAGGACCCGGAAAGGCCTATCCACTGAGAATGCTTACAGGTTGTGATTGGGTTCGAAGCGGTTTGGTTCTATATTAATCACTTTCATCACATACGTAGAAATGTAAAAAATGTATATAAAAAGGAGAAGAAAAGAAATTTGTAAAGTAGTATTTAATTAGAAAACTTTATATACAAAGAATAGTTATGAAGACACTACTAGGTGACAAGATATCAAAAGATATTTACTTATGAGGTAAATAACAGAAAAAATTACTGGGTCACTATTAAGTGACGAAACAACAAAAGATCTGTACTTAGCAGGCAGACAACAGAAAATTACTTGGTCACTACTAAGTGACGAAACGACAAAAGATTTAGTAGTCCAACAGAATAGTCACAACAGTGTGAATAACAAAAATACTTATATACATAAATTTAAGGCACACATTTGCATTAGTATTTTCTATATTATAATCGGAAAAATCTTATTCAGTTTAAGTTTAATAATTGGTTTTACAAAAATAGATATTTATTAGGCACTACCAAGTGACCAGAATATCACAGCCAAGATATAAAAAATCACAGTCTATATTTATTAATTTATTAATTGGTTAGTAAGCTAAGAATATTTTATATACAGTAAACGTTTTCTTTAAAGCTATTTCTTTGACAGTAAGTTTTTTTTATTTGTACGTTTTTTCTTGCTACTATTTATTGATTATTTGGCAGATTACTTATCTTATATCTATTTTTGGTTTCAGATCAAACTTCGTTAAGGACATTGGATGATTTTTCAGCAAGCTAGTTTAAGCCTAGAAATAAGACCTACATAAGAGAGTAGTATTGAACGTTAATTTTATTTCTTTTTTCAGATCAAATTGACATAATATATTTTACTCACCCCAGCCGGTTATATCTAAATTGGATGGGGTCTTCTTGAGTTTTCCTTAATATCTTGAATTATGGTTTTAATAATCCTTATTGATTGATTTGATTGACAGAAGACAACTGTGAATATACATTTAATTACTTTTATTTTCTCCCTTTATACTTTCAGAATGTTATTAGAGAACATTATTCATTTTTATTCATTTGTATTTTTATTCTTATATTTTATTTATTTTAAATGATGCTTTAAATTCATTAAAAGGTATTTTTATTGTATTATTTTAAATCATACTAATTTATAAAGTACTTTAGTTTTAACTTTGATATAGATTGAATAAGACAATTACCTGAGCGATTCCGCTGCTATTGTTTTC
>JABUQX010101137.1:0-35000 GCA_015478945.1 Trachelipus rathkii | reverse complement strand
ATACGTGAAAGATTGAAAGGCGCCAATTCGTGCAGCAAAACGGGCATTATGGAGGACCATCTTGCGTTATGAGAAAACCATGGGCGAAATTGGTATGTCCTATTCACAATCGAGCCAGGACCATCTCCAAAAGGCGACTTGTCTTGCATAAAGAGGACCAGTGTCCACGTACTGCCAAATAAATAGTGCCTTCCTCCTGAATTGCGACTGGGACGCATTCCTGTTTCTGATTTTTATATAACCATTCGTCGTGATTTCCTTTCTTTCTGGCAGTAATGTTGGACGGAGGATAATCGTGACGCCAAGCTATTTGGTCGCTGCATATTTAGCTTCCCTGTTGGCTCGCTCCTTCCCCGGAACACCCAAATGGGAAGGGATCCAACAGAATGTAATATTTTTCCTCTGCACATGCAACAAGCAGAGAAGCCTCTGGATGGTAGAGACCAAAGGGTTTCTCGAGGACCGGTCAAGCAACGCCTGAAGGGTGCTTCTGGAATCTGAGAATGCTGTGTACTTACCACTGATGGGAAGCTGCTTATCCTGTGAACTGCCATAGCTACCGCAACCAGCTTGACAGAAAACGCTGACGAGTAAGGTGAAGTCGAGAAAAACAGCCAAAGCTCCTACTCCTACATCAGTTTCGGAACCGCAAGTGTAGACAGCGACCGAGTCCGTGTGAACCACCGTATGGGACAGAAAAGAATCCCTCAACGTCGCTGGGTGTACATCAGCTTTTGTTAATGATTGTATCTCGAAGCTGAAAACGGGGGTGGAGAAACCCATGTTGCAGAGGAAGTATTGAATGCATACTGCATGACTGCTCGTTGGGGTAGGTCGAGGAAACGGAATATGGAATTTACAATCCCAGCAAGAAAGATTGTGGGGGACGTGTTCAATTACGGATCACAAGGCCGAGGAAATAGGAACCTGAATACGAAGTAACAAGGAGCACATGAGCCTTTCTCTCCGCAGGTATAAGGGCATCACTCTGCCTTCACCTCCAGGCTCAAGATCGAAATGCTCCTGTCGCTATCCTGAGACCCTCGTTCTGAATTGGGTCAAGAAGACTGAGGTTGTTAAAAAATTTATATTGTATAATGTATATTATGTACCTTTACAATAATATATTTTTTTTTTTATTTTTTTTTATATATATATATATATATATATATATATATATATATATATATTATATATTATATATATATATACTATATATAATATAATTATATATATATAGTATAATATATATATTATATATATATATATATGATAATATACGCGGTAGACATATCTGATCGCTCCTGAGCCCTCATACCATGGCGAGACCGCTCATTCCAGAACCAGCAACTCCGATGAGATGGATTTGTAATGGCGGCTCTGCTTTGGTTAGGCGTTGGGAAAACTCGTTCATGAGGAAAGGTTGAACAGTTTCAGGCGCATAGTTAAGATCTTTGCAGAAGAGGGATGGAGTTTTTGAGGTCTAATCGATGTTTACATTCTGAATTCGGTGATGCCCGATTCAGATAGAGGGAGAATTGATCTTGGGAGTGTGCCTTGTGTGGGCAGGGCTCGGAGCGGACGGAGCCGGAGCGGAGCGCGGAGCGGAGCGAAAATTTTGAGGGACTGGGATCGGAGCGGAGCGAGGCATTTTGGGATCTGGCAGCCGGAGCCGGAGTCGGAGGCGAAATTTAAGGGGGACTGCGCGCCGGAGCGGAAGTCGGAGCCGCAAAAAAGAGGCTGCTCCGGATCGAGCAATCACAAATTAAGTAAATATTAATTTTATTAGAGTTGTTATATAATATATATTATATATATATATATATATATTATATTATATTATATATATATATATATATAAATATATATATATATAATATATAATATATATTTGAATTAATAATTATATATATATATATATATATGATATATATATATATTAATAATATATATTAATGATATTATATATATATATAATATATATATAGGCCATATATATTATTATAATAATATACTTATATATATATATATAGTATATAGTATATATAGTATATAAAGATATAAGATTATACTGTAATATATATACTATATATATTATATATTCTATCTTTATATATTGATAATATAATATTAACTATATATATAAGATATATATGTATATATATAGAGATATATATAGCTATATATATAATATAGATATGTAGCTCAAAATCACCTTCAATTCTTATATTCCAATATTAAATTATATATATATAATATACTATATATATATATATATTAGAATATTATATATATATAGTATTAGTTATATATATATAATATTATATATATACATATATATATATAATATATTATTTCTTTTTCAGGAATTTGTATATGTATATTATTTATTCAATAATAAAAAAGTTCGGTATAACTATTAGAAACTTTAAATTTAATTAAGTTTAATATCGTTAGAAAATATTGTGTCAACTAAACCAAATTCGAAAACACCTATGTATTTGAATATATTACTCACTCTAAAGATTTATTTACTTCATTTTCAATATGAATAGTTAACACAGTGATGGGAAACAGTCAGTTCGATCATCATGCACAAAAGAGTCTACCTAACTAACCAGTTATCATGGGGTCACAATAATCTATTGGATCATTTAAATTAATGCGACATTTAAAAAGTGCATTTAAAGACATTGCTGCAATGTTAAAAAGAAAGGTGAAGCTAAGGTATCAGGATAAACTTTATTCCAACAATAGATAAAGTGAACTTTTTCGTTGCCATTTAAATTTGTCTGTCTATGTTAAGTGACAAATTCAAATACAATTGTTTTAATACATTCAAGAATCAGATCTTTACATTAGTTTTATTTGCTATGACCAGATTTAAAAAACTGTGTGGAGAAATGCGCTAGGAATGGAAATCCTTAGATGGAAAAATAATTTGTAAAAATAGTTCTGAAGAAAAAAATAACAAAAAATAAAGCTTAAAAAATATTAAGGGACGCTTTGTGATTTAAAAATGCACAATGGCAAGCTAAATTATTTTGTCAATATTTTTATATATGTGGACGAAGATAAAACAATATTTCTAAAACGTAGCAGTAAAAGAAAAATACTCAACATTTCGGCGATATAATCAAAGAATTATTTACTGACATCTTAAAAAATTCGAAATAACAAAGAGACAAGTATTAGATAAGTACGAGATAACGCATCAAATGATCAGTACATTGAAAAGTAAATAAGGACAATAGTGAGAATAGGAAGTGGTAAAATTAAACTCATGGAGTTGAGTGTCAAAAACGAAGAACTAACCAATCTTTTCAGAAGTACACTTCATAAAAACTATGAAAAGACTATGTTCGATGACGTTAACATTGCACACATGAGATGTTGAGTTCATACTGCAGTTAGAGTGCGTGATGGTTTCAAAATATCATAGAGCAAATTCTTATAGCAGGGCGAGACAAAATAGCAAAAAGCAGCACGTACTCCAAAATAAATGGAAGTTCTAAAGAATCAAGTTGCAAAGTGGCAATCTTAGGTCACGAGACAAGATGGGGAAGTACTTGTTTATTCTAAAGTTCTAGCACAAAAGATGATAGTAGTAGTATGATGCTGCGGTACTTCTGAATTTATCGCTCCGACTGTCAGTGGACCGCAGCAAACAGTCGTTGAATGATTAAATTATAATTTACAACAAAAATATTCAATCTGTGATCGCTGCAGGAATATTTTTATAGACAAAGGATTTTAGCAAAATCACAAATAAAATTCCATTGAAATAAGGAAGAAAGATGTAACTGAAATAAAATATTTTGTCGACAATCTTTGTTTAGAATCTTTCCAGAACTGAAGATCTGAATTTTAAAAGCTAGGAGTGTTCTTTGTAAATTAGGGGAACCTTTAAAAAACAAAAATTATTTTTTTTTGAATAACGCTATTCGAACAGCTAACTGGCGAGATCAGATAGTTTCGCAGTTTGGAATCCTCGTTTGTAGATTTTTCAGAGAAAGATGAGAAGTCAATTTGCCAGATAATGGAAAAAATTGGAGCATGCAGAAAAGAGATGAAAAATGTAAAAAGACATCTACTAGTAAAGACATTCAACTAAATTCTCCAGAAAAAATAAAAGTAGATCATAGTCATTAGATGAATAATGAAATCACGAAATCAAAGTTATCAGTTAAAGAGGCAAACAATTGCTATCTAAAATTTTGCAAGATGCGCTTGCACAATTACAAGCTTTGCTTCTATTAGGAGTTGCAGAGCTTATTTTCTGCTTGTAAAAATAATAAAATCGATCTAAGGACATCGCCTAAAGGATTTTATTCATGGTCATATTTTTTAAGAACAATTGTTTTAAATTTATCATACATAAGTCGGGCTGTTCAAAGAAGAATTATTTTAAAAGTTAGAAGGAAGTTGAATATATTATATATATAATATATATATATATATTATAATATATATATTATATATAATATATATATATTTAATAAATTATATATTATAATATATAATATATTATATTTTATATATTTATATATATATATATATATATATTATATTTATATATAATATATATATATATTATATATATATATATAATCTATATTATAATTATATATATATATTTATATATATATATAATAGTATATAATATATATATAGATATCATGGTAATATATTCATAATAAAATTCTTGTTTTTGGAATAAGTTGTATACATGTTAGGCCCATAGTTCAACGAGGAATTATTTTATTTATATTAAATATAAAAATATGAGATTTTAGTCTTTTAGGAAAAAAAATAATAATTATATTACTAATGTACAGCAGTTCTCGTTCAAAGAGATGATATATTTAAATATTTAGGAAGAAGCTGAATGATTCCTTTTCTGTATTTCGTAAATTCTATTTTCTAAAAGAATTTCTAAGTATTAAGTTCAAAGCTAAAAAAGATGTCATTAAAAAACATATAATTTCATCATACCCAAAAAGTTGCTGTCACTAATGATTTAGACTGAAATGGAATCATGGAAAAAGTCGGAGCGGAACCGGAGCCGAGCCGGAGCCGGTTAATTTTAAAATAATCTACGTAAGCTGGATTTAAAATGATGGAGCCGGAGCCGGAAGTCGGAAGGCGGGTAATTTTCAAATGCTGGCGGAGCCGGAGCGGAGTCGGAGCCGGGTAATTTTAAAATGCTGGAGCGGAGCCGGAGGAACCGGAAAAAAATTTGCCGGTCGCAGCCTGTTGGGGGAATACTCGGGAGTGGTGGTAATGTAAGACTATTTTGGGCGGTTGTTGAGTATGTTGCGTTTAATGTGTAACGAATGTTTATGAGGTGTTATTTGGGGAAGGGGGAATGTTTAAGAGATTCCCCATCATAGAGAATGCAGAAGGAAGGGATTGTTAAACAAGCTATTGTAGTTATTTTATGTAGTTATAGATATGGGTGAGAGTGTCGAGAGTCCTGGACTTAAAATTGTGTTCCTATCATAATCAAAATGGTCTAGAATTTGGTAGGATTTTCGTTTCTTTATGTAGGTGCTGGATAGGGGTTGTTTTAGTACTGTAGTTGTACGAAGGGCTAGTTTTTATTATTATGTAGTTTATTTCTATTAGAGGGAGGTAGTGAGCATACCAGAGTTGACCAATGTTGATTGTAGTTCTTTGAGAAGTGTTTGTATGTGTTACAGTGTGTGTTTACTATGAAGTGTATGATAACCAGCTTTTATGGTAATTAGGTAAGTCGAGCGAGTATAGACATTTGGCTACTAGGACGGATATAGGTTATAGTTATTCTCGCATAGGTTATATTTTGGAAATTTGGGAGTTTGGGGGTAGGATATTCGGCTGTAATATAGGTTGAACAGGAAGGGGATTACGGATGACACCCTGAGAGATCGTTTCTTAATTTTACCGTTTTTGGTTTGGTGCTTCTGATACTTGAGTGTGCGTCAGATATAAAAATTGATAGCCACTTTTTGTAAATGTTATGGAAGGGAATTTAGAATTTTTTAGATGAAATTGTGTCTTGGTATTGTATTATTGTATTGAGTAGTGCTGTGCGAGGGAGTTTTTTATTTAGTTGTTACGAGTTTTGCGTGATATTGGTAGGGCTGTTGAGGAGAGTGAGATTTTATTAAGAACGTTTTCTATAATCGTGAGTGGAGGCTTGTTTGAATTTTGGGAGGATGATTTCTTCAATTAGTTTGCACAAAGAGAGAAGAGGGATATGGGTCGTATGAAGACGGGAGGTTTGTGTCTTTCTATGTTTAATTATATATGATGATTTGCTTTTTTCCAGTTGTGTGAGACCAGGCATTTATTGAATATATCTGTATGAAGGAATATTAGAATTAGGTCCAAAGTGTTTTATGTGTAGTTTAAAGATGTTGGCTGGGCCAGTAGCATATTTCTGAGTACATGAATGAGTAGTTTATTTATTAATAGTCGAATGATGCAGGGATAGGGTTGGCTTTTAGTTGCGTCAAAGAATAATTGTTATGATTTTGACATCTAAGCACCAACGCCAGGAGCTGTTGTGGAAAAAATTAATAGCGGCTAGGTCTACCATACTAGGCTGAAGAAATATCAGAGAAGAAACCTTTGAACATACACAAAGGAAAGCAGATGAATAGGCTGATCCTGAATGAGAAGAAATAATCAAGCTGAAGGACCTTCATATTTCTAAATAGGTAAAACATAAACTATGAAACTCACAGTCACATTAGTTATGTTTAGTTTTACCCTCCATATCTAATATGGGTAAAAATTAAATAGAAAATACCTAAAATTTTCTTAAAATTAAAGCTTCTTCAATAGTAGTAGTTGACTATTCAAATTTAGATGGATATATAAAATAAGTTTATATAATATTTATAATAATAATATATAATAATATAACATATATTAATAATAATAACTAAATAGAAGTAGCCTATAAAAGTCCCATATTTGCAGATGGGTGATTGGCTCTAAAATCGATGATTAGTCGACTGGTAAATTTTTCTGTAAGAAAGTTCAGCTGATGTGTTTGGTTTACTCCTCATAATTTTTTTTTACAAATTTTTAAGTAACAAATCTCTCAAAAAATAATAAATTTATTACTAAAATAATATATAACTTAAAAATAGGCTAATATTTGAATTTCCCTCTTTAATATTTTTTCTCTCTCATAAAATAATAATATTCTTTCTGCGAAGGGTACGACTGGAAAGCTTTGCCATAGCAGTGCACAACATTTATCAGGTTGGCCGCAGCAAAAATGTAAAGATGGAGCATTCTTTGTGTCCGGCACCCCAAGACATTTAGAGGTGAGTGCAGTAAGAAGCTCAGCGCATCGACTCGAATTTCTGCGTGAATGATTGATATGAGGAGGTACGTAAGGCGATGATCAAGCAACAGACACAAGATCTCACCTGATCCAACAGATGGGGAAGCACAGTGTATAAAGAGAGGAAGCGAAACGTAAGGGCACCAAGTAGTGGATTTGCTGACAGCAAAACTGTTTTGATTGTAGAGAAATAGACTATTAACTAACGTATTAGAAAAATAAGGTGATTTTAGCAATGACAAAAAATTCCATGAATTAAACTGAAGATGTGATGTTAAAAACTAGGAATGCTCCTTTGAACTAAGAATTAAAAATGATGACACGACGATCAAAGAAACAAAGTCGAGTTCAGATAGTCAATCAGTTTCAGGAATCTTTCTGGCTTCTTGTTAGGCGAAATGAAGAACCAATGTTGACAGCATAGACATGTCACGCAGAAGCGATTGAAAATGACAGATCATCTCAATAAGCTCTTTCAATCAAAATCCATGAAAATATAAAGCAGAATTAAATAAGGAATTATGTCAAAACGAAAATCGATAAATCAATGTAACATTACTGATCGCAACACATTCATATCCTAAAATTTTGCAAGATGTCTCTTACGCATTTACAGCTTTGCCTCTTAGATGATAGATGATTGAGTGTGAAAACCACAAGTTGAAGTTAGGCTTAACTCACGTATTTTGTAAAAGTAGTCGATTTTTAAGAAAATTAATTGTAAATAAAATTATATTACATATGTTGATATAATTCAAAGAGCAATATTTTCAAGAGAAGAACAATTATAATTATTTTTTTAAAAAAAAATTTAGGAAAATATTTTATAATTTGAAACGGGAAGAAAACATAAAGGTGATATTCAGGACCAATCCTATTTATAATAAAATAAACATTTATAACTTAAGAGAAATAATGGATATAGTGAAAATGGATAATGAATTTTAATTTAACAGATTCTGTCATTCTTTTAAAACAAAAATGAAAGAATTTTAAGAAAATTTAGATATAAAGTCATACATGTTTTATTAAACCTGCAATAACAAATTCTTTTGACCTCTTCTACTGTTTTCCATTATCGCTTTACTAATCACTAATTGACCACTTTAATTTCATAAGTACGATTGCTGCGCAATTTTCGCTCTTCATTAAATTATGTTGTTCCTCGTTTATATATTTCCATGCTTAATTAAATACTAAATTTGATTTATGAATACATTCATAGCTGCAATCAGAACATTTAAATAAACTTTGTATCTCATGCACAAGATGTGTAGATTTTATTCTCTTTTCGCGTACATTCTAGCGGCCTAAACCTTAGGGGATTTCTTGTATAAATTTTAATAGGCTTCTTTTTGCTAAAGTTATCTTTCCATTTAATTTTATAGTGCACTCAGAAAATTTAATTAATTATATTTCGATGCACATAGCATGTGCGCGTTAAAGTTAGCTTCGATTAATGCATAGATGCACTCAGAAATTTAGAATAACTATATTTTCATTGCACAGTATGTGTTCTTTTAAGTCTTTTTCAATACCTTCAAGCTGCACTCAAGAATTTAAAAATATTTATTATTTTCATATTTAGATAGTGAACTTTTAGATCTCTTTTATCATTGCATCAATAGATACACTGAACAACATTTAAATACCTGTATATTTCGATGCACAGATGTGTTTCTTTTTAATCTTTTTCAATTACTTTCATAGCTAGAATGTGCACATTTGAACATTTTTATTGATATGAATGAGCAATGCTTAGTTCAGGTTAGATTTAAAATTAGATTAATATATTGCAAAGTGCACATTTACTTTGTTTTGCTATAGCTACCGGTGCTACTTTTTCCGGTGAATATCTTTGCTTTTAAAATAAAATTACAGAATCCATTTTATCTTTTGAGATGACTCTATTTATATTTTCTAGTCAAGGGAGTTTGAGTTTGCTTCTTGAGACTCTTTTAATGGTTTGATGAAGCGTTACTGACGTTTTGAGGTTTGCTTCTTGATAACTTCTTTTCATTTATGGAACCTTTCTTTTAATTCCTCATTTATAATTGAGAGATGAACAATACCAATCATTTATAAATATAATTTCAAAACAAAACGAAACAAAATATATGTATGAAGTAGGGTTGTTTCCAGCACAGGGTGCAGTGCAGTTGCAGTTGTGTGGGTTGCGGTGCGAACACAATCCAGAGTCAGGTGCGTACGGTGCAAAACATGACTTTATGAAGCGGCGCGGTCTTGGTGCGCTCATTCTCGCAACCCCCTCTGCAGGGCGGTGCATAAAATTCCAATGTTCGGCAACCTCGTATGTAGATATAATTCTATATATATTATAAGAATGTGATTTCTTTAGTTTCTCTTTGTTGAGTTTTTGAATGGAATTAATCTCATACAAGAATTTTCAATAATGAAATCCAAATGTCTATACTAAAGGCGTCATCAAATAAAAAATTACAAAATTTTTGTGATCAAGAATGGAGAAGATGGTGATTGATTGGTTTGGAAGTGTGTAACAAAGAGATTTTATGAGGGATAATTCCTCAGAGATGGATGAGAGTCAGTATAGTCTTATATAAGAGTAAGGAGATAAGGGACTGTAGAAATTATAGGGAAATTAGTTTAACGAGTCACGGAGTGCTATAGGGAAGATAAATGTTATTTTTTGGTCGAAAGAGTGCGTCGAGTGACTGAGGACTGATTGTAAGAATAAGGGCGTTTAGAAGTTGTAGAGGAGTGTGAACAAAACAGGAAATGCAAACAAAATGATTGAGGAAATGAAAGAGAAAAGTATTTAGGTTTTACGGATATGCAACAGACGTATGATAGGATAAATAGGGAAAGCTCTGTGGCAGATGTTAGTTGAATTTTTTTTTTTTGCTTGCTATTACGTTGTTTTCGGAGAACAGCGGCCTAGATGTTAGTGATATATGGTGTTGGTGGTAGGCTTCTGAATGGAATAAAATATATGTACGACGATAATGCAGCATATGAAGGAATAAATGGAGTCGAAAGTGATTCATTTAATATTAATAGCAGAGTGAGGCAGGGATGTGTTATGTCTCCTTGGTTATTTAATATGTATATGGATGGAGTTATGAAATAATTGGTGGGGTGACAGGGGAAGGTGTTAGAAATGATGGAGAATGGAAGAGATTGAGGATGCCCTACTTATTATAAAGGATGATTTGTTCTGTTGGCGAATCGAAGAGAGTTGAGAGATGTAGAAGAGGTTTGGCAGGTCTTGTAAAGGAGGAGTTGAAAATCAAATTGATGAATAATGCTATAGTAGTGAGAGTCTGCGATGTGAATGGAGCAATTGGAACAAGTATCAGAGTTTAAATATTTATTTAAATATTTAGGATATATGTTGGATGAAGCAGGAAAGTATGATGCAGAGTGTAGTATGAAATTGCGAAATGTAGGAAAGTAGTGGTGCAATGTAACATATTTGTAAAGTTAAACAGAGGACAAAGCTTGAGAGCGCTAAAGAGTTTGCGTGTTAGGGTATGTTGTTATCTGTGTTAATGTACTAAGTAAGTGAAATTATGTATGGATAAGAAGAATAGATTAAGTAACAATGTCTTCAGATGGAACTAGGTAGGGACGTGTCATCGAGTGTAGAAGAAGTGTTGTGAAGAAAGCGAAGTAAGAGATTAAAACGAGAGTACAATGCAGCTGTTTGTCATATTAAAAGGCATAGATGGCAGTCAGTTGTTAGTGGATATGGTGGTGAGTTGCTGAAAATCGATGCTGGGAGACAAAGAAAAGTGGTTGAGTCAGTAAAGGAATGACTAAAGGAAGTATGTGAGTTTGAAGAGGCGAGAAGAATAACCTAACATAGCATAGTGACAAGAACCAATGCTTGGGGGACTTCGAGCGTCACTTCGGCCCCAGCAGTAGTATGTGCATTTGTCACATACGAATTCTTTAAATCTTTTTCCTCTCCCTCCGTTTTTCATTCTGTCTATACCTTTCAACCCTCCTCCTCCATCATAGTTTCTCTCTCTCTCTCTCTCTTTTCTTTTTCTTATTTTTTTTAACTCACCCATCAGACCCTTTAAGCCTTTAAATACTTTGTACGATCAGTTTTTCCTACTTGAAAAAAAGAGATATTTCCTTTTTCCCTTCTTAAAAGAAAGTCTAAAAGGTGCCTTTCCTACATGGGTCTTCAGTTTACCTCACACTTCTTCCCCGTTGATAAGGACACAGGCAAAAAACTGATCTTTTTGTTCGCCTACGACTGGGCCGTCAATTGTAGGTTACCCGACACTTGGGGTATCCGCCGGAGCAGGCTGTCCTGTACTTTTTTGTATATTCTCGGGCTCTGATGAAGTTATATAGGTTAAGTGCGGTACACGGGGATAAAAAAGACGAGTTCCGGGAAGTTCTTCCGAGGCAACATCCACAGCCTACCCTATGGAGTGGGGAACGGAAAAGTGGGGAGAGACTGGTTTGTGACCTGTTGTAGGGAGATGGACTACCCTTTCTAATGAAATATAAGCTTTTCCGGTCCATCCTGTTATCTACTTTTATGCTTCATTTGTTTTATTGTTATAATTTGCTCATATATGGAGACTAAGTCTGTGGTTTAACTTCTATGAAAACGGGCTTGTAAAGATAATACGTTGTTAAACCAAGGCGTTCACAATTACCATCAGTTGGGCACCCACCTGACCCCACCCCAGTATCTTCTACTCCTAGACCTGAAGGTGTTTCCGCTTTAATTCCTTCTACTACAACTGCAAATCATCTGTGTAACCTCGCTTGGTACGCCCTCGACACCCCAGTTGCCCAAACGGTTGTAGCATCCCGAAAAGGTGTCCCCCATCCTAGTCGTTCTCATTTATGTACTCCATATGCTGCTCCCTCTCCGGGAATGCCAGCTGATACATCATTCCCGATATATTACTTATTGCGATCCACTACCTCCAAAGCTCTTACTGAGCAACGAACCATTATTCCTAGCCATGGGCTCGAAAAAAGCTTACGGGAGTTAGAGACCCACCCCCCCAGTCAATTAATGAGAAATGGGTCCCTTCTCGTTCAAGCTACTACACGAAATCTAAGTTCCATCTTGTCATCCTTAATGGTCTCCGGAAATTTTCTTATTTCCATCTGATTGAAATAAGAAACACATCCTAAGGCACTATTTATTCTTACAGAAAAACAAAGATTTGCTGTCATGTTAAGAAATTCTCAGCAGAAAAGATTTCGATACAAATGTTTAGATTTCCCTCTCGGACTCCTGATACCCAACATCCTCGTTTTACTGTTGTCTTTAGTACCTTTATCACCTTCAAAGGTGAAAATAGGGTTTACAAGATACAGTGTTCATACGTTTTTTCCTCGGCCCAAAAGGTGCTTTAAATTCCAACGCTTGGTTATCTCCGAAAATACTGTAGGGGACTGCATGACATATGCCCAGTCCGCGGAGAAGAATTTCACATTCCCTGTAAAAACACACACCGCAAAAACTGTGGAGGACTCCACAGTGAATCTTCCTTAAAATGACTGTCTTACCTTTTTGAACAGGAGTTTTGGAGTTATGTACATTCAAAAATGGAGCAGAGAGATACCATACACCGTCAAAGACAAATATCTCCACAAGACAAAGCAATCTTATGCTACAATTGCAGCAGCCCCCCTGCCTTCGGATGGAATCCACCACACAGCTCTATTTCAGTGATTTTTCTAAATCGGCGAAAACTTTAAGCAGTTACTGCACTGCCTGCCTGCATTGCCTATACTATCGGCTTGATCCAATCTCCCGTTCCAAATGCCACCAACAACTCTACTCCGAATACTAACTAATATTGAAACTTGAAGGGTGGTTCATCAATACAAGTGGAGACATTTCTGCAAGACAACTCTGTCCCATACTCCAATGAGTTCGCCAACTATCTTAAGGCTGCATCTATGTTCTCAATCGGGCTTTCAAAAGTTACCAATTTTCCTGAAAGATGTGCCTAAAACAAAGAAAAGACTAATCATCAAACTAAAGATTATCGCTAAAATAGAAAACATCCAATTTCTAAAGCAAAACACACTGACCCAGATGTAGAAAAAGGCAAACTGAGAGAACTCGTCATAAGTCTATTCTGAGACAAAAGCAATTGACTTCAAAGATGTGTACCCAAAACAATCACAGAATTGAACAACCACCAACAATCCCTGTTAGCTTGAAGCATTATTCAGCTTGCTGAATCTTCTAAACCTTTCTTCCGAATTTCTACTTCGCAACTCATTAAGGATTATATGATTGTTACTTTGAGAGTCTGAGATGAGTTGAAGAGAGCAATGAGTAAAAATAATTGTTTTTCTATGATGAAATATAAGTACATAGCTGTGGAATTATTCTGATGATGGCTCTTGCGAAGGAGTAGCACGAACAGTCGGAGTTACTAGAAAAACAGGAATCGGCCGATTTATTTATACAACTCTAATTAAGATATAACAAAAATTGGTTGAAAGATAATAATAATAATAATAATAATAATAATAATAATTAATAATAATAGATAATAATAATTAATCTGTAAATAGGAGAAAGAATCACACAAATGACAATTTCTGCGTGTTGTAAGAGACGGACTAAAAAGCGACCGTGTAGATAGGTTGGGGTTGGGTTCGGCTACCACTATTTATGACCAAGAAATTCTCATGCATGGCTCGAGCTGGGTTGGGGTTCGGCTACCACTATTTATGACAAGAGAATGTATCTGCATTATTTGAGCTGGGGGGGTTTTTGGGGGGTTGTTTCGGTCTACCACTCTATTTATGACCAAGAAAGTTTCATGCATGTCTTTGGAATTTCTGGTACTGTTTGCAACCCAACTGCAACCACCAGCTCTGATGAACCAAGGGGCATCTATGATACATAAAAATAATAATATTTTTCAACTAGACAATGCACTACTCTTAAATTTCCATAAATGAAATAATAATAATAATAATAATAATTAATAATAATAAATAATATAAAATAATAATAATAATAATTAATAATAATAAAATATATTAATATAAATAATCGATTATACTACCTCCTTTCCCAGATAGAGGTTGAGGGCGACAACATAAACTGGACAGAATATAGTAACAACATGTACAAGTCGAAAGGAAAGCCTCCTCCCCCCCATTACATCCATAAGTGACAGCCGTCAAGTAAAAAAATGACCTGGGCTTCAAAAATCCGCGGACACACCCTCACTGATTATTATCGTCAGTGTAGGGTTCATTCTTTGGGCCAGGTCAACCATACCAACTCACAATACCCAGCCATTCACTGTTCATCCTAATATGAACCTTTCTTCTCGACTCTGCCAAAGAACTCGCATTTATTTAAACTCAAACACTTTCTTCAGGTTCCAAACACAAGATACTATACCTGCTTAACAACAACTATAATTCATTCTTTCTATGACCAAACCATCATACTACACTTTTGTGTTTTTGTTCTCTCCATATTAAGCCTTTCTTTCCACACACAACTCATCAAAACGTTCATCCTCATATTAATAATTCTTCTCACACTTACACGCCCAGATTCCATTTCTAAACGATTGTACTTAGATCATACCGCATATTCACAAACTCAGTTTACTAGCATTTACATTAACACAGTTAACAATAACATACCCTCATGCAAACCCTAAGTGCCCTCAAGACTTAGTCCCTTTGTATCCACCAAATATTTAATTGCACCAGCCTCCTTCCTACCATTCACAACTTTCATACAACACTTTGCATCATCCATTCCCTTTTCATCTAACATATAGCCTTTATATTTAAACTCGGATATGTTTTCCAATTGCTCCCATCCAACAAATAATAATAATAATAATAATAATAATAATAATAATAATAATAATAATAATAATAATAATAATAATAAAAATAATAATAATAATAAAAATACTAATGACAAAAAAAATAATCCTAATAACTACGTACTACATATATAATAATACATAATATAAAAATATAATAATAATCATATTGATAATAATAGTTGATTATTTTAATTAACACACCATTAAGTGCTCAGGACAAGATTTCTTTGCAATCATCGTCACATTTTCGGATTTTATGACATCAGTGTTAGCCAGTTCTTGGCCTAACATGGATTCCTTCTCTGATTCTCTCAATTCTGACTTTATAGATGCCTTTTCATCTAGCTCTTCATTTTTAATGTATTCTGCTAAAGCAAAATTTGTTATTAATTATTTTTATTATATTATTATTATTATTAGTAGAGTATTTAGGTTGATAAAATTTTAGGGGGGGAGAGGGGAAAATTATTTTTTTTTTTTTTGTCATTAGATTTTTATTATTATTATTATTATTATTATTATTATTATTATTATTATTATTATTATTATTATTATTATTATTATTATTATTATTATTATTATTATTTTGTTGGATGGGAGCATGGAAAAAACATATCCGACGTTTAATATAAAGCGCTATATGTTTAGATGAAAAGGAATTGGATGATGCAGAGTTGTAGTATGAAAGTGTGAATGGTAGGGAAAGGAGGTGTGCAAATAAATCCTTGATGAAATCAAAAGGACTAAGTCTTGAGGCACTAGGTTTGCATACGAGGTATTTGATTACGTGTTAATGTATAGTAGTGAAACTATTTTGTGAAATAAGAGGTATAGATCTAGGTCAATCTGTTTAGATGGCAATCTTGGGGGGCGTGTAAGGTGTGAGAAGAATTATTAATATGAGGAATGAACGTTTTTGAGAGTTGTGTGGTGGAAAGAAAGGCTAATATGAGAGAACAAACAAAAGTGTAGTATGATGGTTTGAGTCTATGGAAGAATGGAATTATGAGTTTGTGGTAAGCAGGGGATATAGTATTGTGTGTTTGCGGAGACCGAAGAAAAGTGGTTGAGTCAGTAAATAAATGTGAGTTTGGAAAAGGCGAGAAGAAAGTCTTATTAGATGTGAACAATTGAATGACTGGGTATTGTGAGTAGTTGTGGGACCTGGCTAAAGAATGACCT
Organism: Trachelipus rathkii; assembly: GCA_015478945.1. NCBI lineage: Eukaryota > Metazoa > Arthropoda > Malacostraca > Isopoda > Trachelipodidae > Trachelipus > Trachelipus rathkii. The sequence continues at coordinate 18,638 of JABUQX010101137.1, read as the reverse complement.
ACACTGACGAGATAACTCAGTGAGGGTGTGTCGCGATTTTGGGAAGCCCATGGGTCGATTTTTTTTACTTTGGGGCTTCACTTTTGTAGTAATGGGGGGAGGGGGAGGAGGCTTTCCTTTCACTTGTACATGTTCTATCATTCTGTTTCAGTTTAGTTGTGCGCCTCACCTCCATAATTTGGGGGAAAGGAGGTAATTAATGATATTATTATAATTTATTATATATTATTATTATTACTTATATTTATATTATGTTATTATTATTATTATTAATATTATATATGTGTGCGCTTAGAAATTTGATAGCATGAGTATATAGTTGGAAAATAATTATATTTTATTATCAATTCAATGCCCCGTTCCACAGAACTGGGGTTGCAGTTGGGGTTGCAAACATGCACGAAATCAAGCACGCGTTCTTGGTCATAAATAAGTGGTAGCCGAACCACAACCCAGCTACACATGCATCAACATTTCTTGGTCATAAATAAGTGTTAGCACCCCAACAGCTCAAGACATCGATGACATTCTTGGTCATAAATAAAGTGTAGCGAACCCAAACCCAACCATCTTACAACTGTCTTTAGTGGTTCTCTTAAACAGCAGAATAGTGATTGTGGAAATTCTTTCTCCTCCATTAAAAGATTATTATATTATATTATTATTATGTTTATTATTATTATTATTATTATTATTATTGGTTTAGCATTTTTATACTTAGCAAGGAGAGTTGCAGCAGTTATCGGCGATTGGCCTGTTTTAGTAACTTCCGCAAGTGCTGCGTGACTTCAATCTCGATCAGGATGGTATGGTGATTGACATAATGGGGTATGGTAGTTTATGTTTCATCCATAGAGAAAACAATTATTTTACTCATTGCTCTCTTCCATCATCAGACTCTCAAGTTATACAATCATTATCTCTACATGAGGGCTGAGTAGGAAATGAGAAGAAAGATTCTAGAAGATCAGAAAGAGCTGGAAAAATGCTTCAAGGCTAAGAGTTGGTTGTGGTTGTTCAATAGCATTGATTTTAGTGATGAGATGATACAATCTTGAAGTAATAGCTTTTGTATACTCAGGAATTAGACTTTATATAATTGTAAAATTCTCTTATCTCACAGTTGCCTTATTTTATAATCTTAGGTCTACTACAGTAGTGTTTGTCTTTATGAACATTTGGTATATTTTGCTAATCGTTAGCGAATATACTACTTTAGTTTGATGATTGTATTTTCTTTTTTTAGGAAATCTATTTCAGTGAAATTGTGTAACACTTATTGTTAAACGATTTAAGGAATCATATGATGCAGGCTACTTCGAACGTGAGTTGTAGCGAACTCATTGGTGGAGGATTATTAGGGACAGTAGATGTCTTTGCAGAAATTGTCTCCACGCTTTGTATTGTCGAACCAAATTTTAAGTTTCTATAGTTAATTATAGGTTTAGTTTCGTGATATATATAGTAGAGTTTATGATGGTTTAGTCTATTTGGTGATGGTGTAGTGTTGTGTCTCTATCGAAAAATAGTCTCATAGTGCGATATATCGTAACGCAGAGACAATGTTCCTAACCTATTGAACTAAAAGCCTAAATCTTCAGTACGGAGTTCCTACTCTAGCGGAGATCGTACTTGTTGCTGGTGAAGAAATTCCTATACTGAAATCATGAACGTGTGGTATAGTTGTTAGTATTCTGAGGTTCGAGCCGTAAGCTGCTAGATCGTACGAGATATCTAACCAAATCGTTATATTAAGAAACTCTGTCACCTATCTTGAACTATAAGTGTATCACTATTTGTCGCTATGAGCTCTGTGCTGATATGTAATCTCTCTCTCGTTTTCAGATTGCTACTACTGCTCAAAAAGTGCATAGTGTTAAAAAAGGCTCTAGTCAAATCATATTGTATAAGAAGAGATCTATCATGTGGAGTCGAAAACGCTCAGACAGTTTTTGCACTAATATTACAAAGTCGTGTCATTTATTACATGTAATGTGTATAAATTAATATCTCTAGATGGACTATAGTATTAAACTAAAGGCAAATAAGCAAAACCTAATGGTAAAGTGATGTAAACCAAGCGAATTTTGCACATTATTAACCAAATATAGTGAAGGAAACTGTTCCTAGTGAATTATAAACTTAATTAAAATGTTTCGTTCAAATTGCATTAATTCTATTTTACTTTGAATAGGTGTGAAACAAATAACAATATAAAAATCATTTATGTAGTGTCTCACTTTAGTTATAGATAACATTGTAGATCAGAATTTCGTTTTACGGATCATTACCATGACGAAACACGAAAGAGAGGGTGCACAGTCAAATAAGAGATTCTCGATGATCCGATATATCTTTTACTGCTGGTTTTTTTAGATCTCCATTTAAAGAGATGCAGACAAAATTATCTATTTTTTCTGTTCTAAAGGTATAGGAAATAATGCAATTAGAGAATGATAGTTTACATTATGTATAGGAGTGGAAACAAGAAGAATGTTATCGGGAGACATTAAGGTAGGACAAAGGAAAGCTTAGATTTACATATAGTGTCAGATAGCATTCAAAACTTGAACGAGAAGGACATCCATCGTACTAATATAAGTTGACTGGCGACGCGTAGTGGTCTATCTAGACATAACTCACGATTCATTTTATTTCAGCCCCAAATGTGCAGGAATAATGTGCTTCGGATGCCTCAGTAAAGAGCTATATTGGATTAGAGTTATCGATGCAAATAGTAATATATATATATCGGAAATTGAATGATTTATCAGACTGCATTCCGACGAGAGAGGGTGAGCAAGCATATGGATGAAGTAAATATATAGAGAACAGTACTAAGGTAAAATATGGGACAGCCTTTTACGAGGAATCTACAAACCGTAGTTGAGGCATAATGGGAGGTATTCGATAGGGAAATATATTACATACCTAGCGAGGTTACACAATGATTTATGCTATGTATAAGTAGAGGAATAACAAGTGAAACACATATTCAGGTGTCTAGAGTAAATATAAAGATACTGTGTAGGATTGAAGATAGGTCAGGATGTATTAAGGAAGTTAAATATCCCAATACTGATTGGTAATTAGGAACGCTTGTTTAACAACGATTATTATCTTATACAGCTCACGTTTATCATAGAGTTAATACACTAGATTAGAACTCTACCATATTAGATGAGAAACTATGATTATATAATACAATATATACAAATGGTGAGAGCAAAAGTATAATGTAAAGGACTAGGACGGAATTAGGTATTATGACTATATCAATTGAGAGAGATAAAGTAGATTCAACATTTACCTACAACAGGTCACAACAGTCCTCCACTTTCGTTCCCCACTCCATGCAGAGGTAGTGATGATGTTGCCTCGGTAAAGAACTTCCCGTAAACTTACGTCTTTTTATTACCCCGTAGTACACGTCCATAAACCTAATATTAACTTCATCATGAGCCTAAGATTTATATATACAAAATTATAGTAGTAAGGACAGCCTAGCTCTGAGCGGAACCCCAAAGTGTCGAGGTTAATACCTACAAAGACACTCATCGGCCATTTATCGTAGGCGAACAAAAAGATACAGTTTATTGCCTGTGTTCCTTAGATCAAGCGTGGAAGAATAAAAGCTTAACGTTGAAGGTTAAAACTGTAAGACATTGATAGGAAAGAGCACTCTTTAAGCAAATTTGTAGACTGTGACGGGAAAAAGGAGAATATCTCTTTTTTTCAAGAGGAAATAATGATATATATCTTTATGATGAGACTGAAGGCTTTAAAGTTTATGCACTGAAGTTAAAAAAAATAAGAACGAAATTAGGATAATGATTAAAGAGAGAAGAGAGATGAGAAACATATTATGAGTGTTTAAGGAAGAGGATTGTAAAGGTATAGACGAATGATTTAATTAAACGGAGGTGATAGAGAAAAAGATTTAAAGAATTCGTTAATAGTAAAAATATATATATATAGAATTTTACAAAATGTGAATACAGAGATGAATACTGAACTGTACTAGGTAATAATAAAAGAGTGATCTACCGAAGGGAACACACGCTTCAAGAGGATACCCCCAAGCTTGGGGGTTGTATTCTTTAAAACCTCTGCGACAAAATCTAGTCAACGAGAGACAATTATGCTAGAAGTATTCTATATCGAGGGTGTAATATTAACCTTCTCGGCACCTGCCACTTCGCATTCCATTTCTTGATAATCATTAGTGTTTACTGAGAACGTCATACTTGACTCCATATGTCACTCTGGTCTCCGCGCAAGACACACTTAGGTAGCTCTCAAGGTTGTCAGCATCGGCTTCGCTAACAGTAATCCACCGCACAATAACGACTATTAGATGATCCACTACTCTATCCATTTATAATGACCAACAGCTCATTTTACTCTGCGGTTTTAGAGCCTGTAGACAATTGATGGACCGTAAGCCTCCTCACGGAAACACCTTTCACTACCGACACTATTCTTCGACGAACAGAATTCTCTCACATCACCAGTCCTTCACTATGCTCCAGTCTAGTAAGCACTTAGTTACTATAGATCAGTATGCTATATATAGTCATCTCCATAGTATTCACTAACTAACATTAATACAACACATAATACAACTAACTCCCTACACGCAAACCCATAGCGCTCTCACAGAGGTTGTGTATCAACTCTTTTTCGTACAATATGGACCAACTCCATTAATTAGTGCACGACGCTCACCTTCCTACAATTCGCAACTGTAAGTACTACACTCATAGCATCTAGTTTTCCTATCTTAATCCAACTTATATCCTAAAATATTTAAATAGAATATTCACTCCATACTTGTCAATACACCCAGAAATCACCCCACATGCTCACATATACACATCGCTAGACTCTTGATCCCTTTACAGTTACTTATAGCATAATAACGTTCTCACTTCTATTTCTAACTTCTCAAACATACCTCCTTTTACAGACTTCCATGTCATAACTCTCTATCAGATTCCTCTCTCAAACTCTCTTCAGATTCGACAGGAAACCATTATCATCTTTTAATAATACATAGATAGCGATTTGGCAAGACATCCTCCAACATGCTCTTCCACATTCTCCGATTTCTAATTCTATAGCCTTACACACCACTGTCACACCAAGCCCACCTAATTTATATTCTATACTACACAATCCGGATAACATGTTATCTATTCATAATTACAATAGTTAGTTGCCTAATGAGAATCAACATAACACATCCCTGCCTCCACTCTCTATTAAACTATTAAAAACCATCCACTCTCCATTTATTCTTCTTCATTTATCTGCCGATAATATGTCGGTGTGTTGAAATCACAACACACTACATATATTTTATTCATTTCAGAAGCTACCACCACAACACCATATTCAACTAAACACTCTAGGCGCTTTCTCCTTGGAGACAATAAGACTTAGTATCAAGCTAAAAAATTAAAATCGTAAACTAAATATGCACAGAGCTTCGACCTATTTATCTATAATACGTCGATACTGTTGCATATCCAGAACTATGAAATACAATGTTAGTTCTTTCATTTTCTCTATCATTTGTTTGAATGTAATAATTTGTTCCACACATCCTTCTACCATTCTAACTACCATTATTCTTCTACCAGTTGGTTCATTTCGTAACAACATACACTCTTTGCTAAAAAATAACATTATTTATTTCCCGATTAGCGACTTCCTTTGACTCGTTATACTAAATTTACCGTAGTTAAATTTCTACATTGTTCCTTATTCTCCTTACTTGTATTAAGTTAGGTATATTACTGCTCTATCAAATCTGGAATTATCTCAAAATCTTGTTACAAATTTCTCAATCCAATCAAATCACCATCTCGCCTCCATTCTTGATCATAAAAATTGTTTTAATTTTTTATCTTATAGCTTGTATAGAAAATCTTATTTCCGCCTTGAGTGATTATGAGAATGTTATAAAATGTTATATACACGAAAGTGCCTTAGGTAGTAGTATTTATTTATGATTAACAATTCTTATAAATATATATAATATTATAATAGCTAATCGAGGGTTGCCGAACATTATGAAATTTTAATTGCATCGCCTGACTGTCAAGAGAATGAGCGCACCAAGTAACCGCGCCGCTCAAAAGTCATTTTTGTTTGCACTAGTAACCGCACCTGGGACTCTGAATTGTGTTCGCTAACCGCACATCACACTTGCACTGCACTGCACTGTGACTGGACCACCCATTACTTCATTAATATTAAGTTCTATTTATCGTTTGTGTATATTAGTTCTAAAGTGTATTTGAAATTTATACTAGTACATCGGTTGGAAACGATATATAATATGAGTATATAGAAGTAAGATAAGTGTTCCAAATGAAAAGAATTTCACAGCAGCAACCTCAAAATAACTTCGCAACAAGTAACGTTCATTCAATAACATAATAATAGTTAGTTCAAGAGTGACGAAACTCAAAGTCTCTATTTTGAGCAGCCTCTTCTTCATGAGAGACAATCTAGAAAGAGCATGTGTCGTGAGAACAGAGACACCTCAGAGTTACGTCGAGTTGTACACTACTCTAGTGTATTCTCTCACTGAATGCGCTTATAAATAGTTGAGCCTGCTATAATTGGCCGACTCTTATAACCCAATTTTCACATAACAATACACTTCGAGAGGCTTCTTAGTATGTTCACTTGTATCGATACTGCAATTATATAAATTTTAGATTTACCTCTAAACCTTAATTATATAGACACTTTTGCTTAATCCAATATAGCTCAAAATAGGATTTTTCTCAGAAATATGTTGTAAAATGCCGAGATATTGAAAGTATGAGAGTACAAAACTCTAACAGAATGAGGGTATGTATAGAAGCGAGCGTCATAAATAAAAATATTTAACTGTTGATAAGCTATGATTGTTTATTAGAGTGTTTCTTTGCGACGATTAGCTAATTGGAATTGCGATTTTTGAATAAAAGAGATCATAAAATTCAGTTTGATAAACATGAAATACTATAACAATTGTTTAAATGTTTGAGTGCAGCTTTTGAACTCGCGCTCAATTGGAAAAAACTTAAAGACCAGGCAAATGTTGCTGATCGAAATAATGAAAGGTTATTTTAAATGTTCTGAGTGCGCTTATGAATGTAGTCGTAAAGAATAGGTCACCATGCTGAACACTTTTGTGCATCCAAAAATATAAGTTATTTAAATTTCGAGAATTGAGCATAGAATGTAATTCGGAAAGATAACTTCAAAACACACATGCTGTGCATCAAAATATAAAGTTAATTAAAATGAAACTTCGGTTTGAGTTCTAAAGGAAGAATTAAAATCAACATGCTTGTGCTCGAGATACAAAGTTAGTTAAATGTTCTGAGTGCAGCATCCTCCTCTTAAATCCAATTAAAAGTCAATATTTAAATAAGCATGGAAATATATAAACGAGACACTTCAATAACTCGAAGAGCGAAAATTGCGCAGCAATCGTACTTATGAAATAACAGTTTACAATTAGTGATTAAGTAAAGCGATAATGAATAAACAGTTAGAAGAGGTTTCAAAGAACCCTTGTAGTTATGAGGGGTTGTAGCCCCGGCTCCGACTCCATCATTTTAAAATTAATTGTTTCTTGCTCTATCGTTTTAAAATTGACAGAATCTGGTAAATTAAAATTTCATATCCATTTTCACAATATTATTTCTCTTAAGAGTTATAAAATGTTTATTTTATTATAAATAAGATTGGTTGTTAGTGACACTTTTATTTTGTCTTCCTGTTTAAAATTTTTAAAATATTTTCCTAAATTTTTTTTTTTAAAAAAAATAAATTATTAATTTTCTTCCTAACTTTTAAAATAATTGCTCTTTGAATTATATCAACATATGTAATATAATTTTATTTAAATTATTTTCTTAAAAATAAAACTGCTTCAAACAAATCCTACTTTACGATGGCCTTAAATTCGATTTTATTATTTTAAAATCCGAAAATAAGCGATCAACACTCCCTCGAGTGTGAGGCAAAACTATAACTGTGTAAGCACCATCTTGCAAAATTTTAGGATAATGAAGGGTTGCGTCAGTAAATGTTAACATTGATTTATCGATTTTCGTTTTGACATCTAATTCCTTATTTAATTCTGCTTTATATTTTTTCATGGGATTTTTGGATTGAAAGAGCTTTTATTGAATGTCTGTCATTTTTCAATCGCTTTCTGCGTGATCCAGTTGGTCCCATTGCCTGTCAACATTGGCTTCTTCATCTTCGCCTAACAAGAAGCCACAAGAAAGAATTCCTGAAACTGATGAACTATCTGACTCCGACTTTGGTTTCTTGATCGGTAGTGTCATCCATTTTAAGTCTTAGTTCACAAGGAGCATTCCTAGTTTTTAACATCACATCTTCAGTTTGAAGAAGATGCTGAATTTTTTTGTCATTTGCTAAAATCAAACCTGTATTTTCTAATACGTTAGTTAGATAGGTCTACTTTCTCTACATCAAAAACAGGTTTTGCTGTTCAGAAAAAATCCACTACTTGGTGGCCTGGTACGTTCGCTTCCTTCTTTAACCCCCTGTGCTTCCCCCATCTGTTTGGAGTCCACGGTGAGATTCTTGTGTCTGTTGCTTGATCAGCGCCTTACGTACCTCCCTCATATTAATCATCTCGGAACAGCTGCTGTCGTTTGCTGGATCTCTTACGGCACCTCACCTCTATGTCTTGGGGTGCGGACAAAAAGAGAATGCTCCATCTTTACATTATGTTGGTGCGGGCCAAACTGGACTATGGTTGTGCCCTCTATGGGCAAACTTTCCAGTCGTACCTCTTCGCAGAAACGAAATATATTATTATATGAGAAAAAAAAATATTAAAGAGGGAAATTCAAATATAGTTAATTTTTAAAGTTATATATATAAAAAAAACTACAAGTATTTATATTTTTGGGGGGAGATTTGTTACTTTATAAATTTGTAAAAAAGAAATTATAATGGGGGGAATAATCATCTTTAAGATTTGCTGATATTCTTACCTCTTCTGTGGGAAACCATTACCAGTGATTCGATTTTAGAAGCAAAATGTACTTAAAAATATGGGACTTTTATACGCTCTTCTATTTATTATTATTATTATTATTATTATTATTATTATTATTATTATTATTATTATTATTATTATATGAAACTTTATTTTTAATATCCATCTAAATTTGAATAGTCAACTACTACAATAATGATTACTTTAATTTAAAAAATTTTAGGTTATTTTCTATTTAATTTTTACCCATATTAGATATGGAGGGTAAAAACTAAATCAAACTTCAGGAATAAATGAGCTTAGTTTATGTGTTTACCCTAGTTTAGAAATATGAAGTTCCCTTTCAGCTGATTATTCTTCTCATTCAGGATGCAGGCCTATTCTTCTGGACTTTGGCTTAGTGTATGTTCAAAGTTCTTCTGATACTTCTTCAGGCCTAGGTATGGTAGCCTAGGCCGCTATTTAATTTTTTCCACAAGCAGCTCCTGGTAGTTGGTGCTTAGATTGTCAAAATCATAACAATTATCTTTGACGCAACTAGAAGCCTAACCCTAATCCCATTTGTACACAAATAAATAAACTCATATTAAAACTCTAAAAAAGAATCCCTGCTACTGGCCAACCCCCGACAACATCTTTTATCTACACATACAAACACTATTGGACCTAATTCTAATATCTTCATTCACAAGATATATTCCAATACAATCCTGGTACTCACCAAAACTGGAAAAAAAGCAATCATCATATCTAAAATTAAAACCTAAACAGACCCCAACCCCGTCTTTCATACCGAACCCATATCCTCTTCTCCTCTTTGTTTTGCAAAACTAATTGACGGAAAATCATACTCCCGCAAAATTCAAACTTCCTTCTCTCCCCAAATTTCATCAAGCACCGTTTAAAAATCTCACTCCTACATCAACAGCCCTAACCATATCACGCAAAACATCGTAAAACGGTCTAAATAAAACACTCTCGCACAGAACAATACTCCAATACAATAATACAATACCAAGACACAATTTCATCCAAAAAATTCTAAATTCCCTTCCATAACATTTACAAAAAAGTGGCTATCCAATTTTTTATCTGGACGCACAGCTCAAGTATCCAGCAAGGCCACAAAACTTTCAAAAACAGGATTTTAATTAAAGATTAAAGAAACCGGTGTCTTAGGAAGCTGTATCCTATCCCATTCCTGGTAACCTATTTACAGCCCAATATCCCTACCCGCCAAACTTCCCAATTCAAAATAAATAACCTATGAGGATGAGCTATAACTATAACCATTCAGGCCCTCAGGAGCCATTAGATATACCTCGCTCAGACTTACCTAATCAACCTAAAAGCCTGAGTTATCATCCAACTTCCATAGGAAACACCACACTATAAAAATACAAACAATTCTCACGAAACTACAATCAACTATTGGTTCAACATCTGGTATCACTAAGCCTTCCCCTCTCAATAGAAAATTAAAACTCAAATATACAAAACACGCCTGCGTCAATAAAGGTTGCCTAAAAAGACCACCCTTATCCAGCACCTACAATGAAGCAAAACGAAAATCTAACCAATTCTAGACATTTGATATGATAGGAAACACCAATTTTAGCAGACTCTCGACACTCTCACCGAATACATAACTACATTACAAGACATACAATGCATTGTTTTAAAATCCCCTCCCTCTTCTGCATTTCTCATGATGGGGAAACTCTTTTAAGAACCTATCCCCTTCCCAAAAACACCCTCTATCAAAACATTCTAAAATAAACGCATGACAATACCTCAACACCCCGTCCACAATAAGCTTCCGATTAATTACACCTCGAGGTATCCCCCACACCAGGGCAGATCTGCGGTAGCCGGCAAATTTTTCGGCTCGACTCCGGCATCCGGCTCAGATTTTAAAATTAACCGGCTTGATCGCTCGGCTCCGGTCCAGCATTTTTAAATTACCGCCTCCACTCCGGCTCCGGGGCTCCCATCATTTTATAAATTACCCGGCTCGCTCCATGGCATTTAAATTGTTCGGCTCCGACTCCGGCTCCGGCTCCGGCCCGACCCCTGGCTATAATTCCTTCTCCATTTAAGTCATAGAAATCATTAATTCTGATACAAAATTTGGATGTCTGATTAAATTAAATGTTTGTTAATGACATCTTTATTAGCTCATGGAATTTAAAACTTAGAAAATATTTTATAGAAATAAGAGAATTTTACGAAATACAGAAAAAGAATACTCTCTTTTCCTAAATTTTAATATAATTCCTCTTTGAACGATGAACTGCTGTACATTTTTCGTAATATAATTTTATTATTTTTTTTTCCTAAAAGACTAAAAATATATTTTAGATTCATCTTAAGTTTAAATTAATTCCTCGTTGAACTATGGGCCTGTTATATAAATTTATTCAAAACAGATTTTTAATATTGATATATATATACAATAATTATACTATATTATATATATATAATATATATAGTATATATATATATATATAATTATATATATAATATATATATAATATATAATTTATAATAATATTAGTGATATATTATATAATATAGATAATATATATATATATATATATATATCATATATATATATATATATATTATAATATGATATTATAATATAATATATATATATATATATATATATATAATAATATATAGTAATTATATATATAATATTATAAATTCACTTTCTTCCTAACTTTTAAAATAATTTCTCTATTAGAAAGCCGGACCATATGTAATATAAATTTATTCAAAACAAATTAGTCTTAAAAAATATGACATGAATAAATTCCCTTTAGCGATGTCCTTAGATCCGATTTTATTATTTTAAGCAGAAAAATAAAAGTTCAAACATTCACTTGAATAGGAGGCAAGCTTGTAATTGTGCAAGCGCATCTTGCAAAATTATATAGCGATAGCAACTTGTCAAATTTAATGATTTAAACTATTGAATTTCCGGTCGATTTTCTATTCCAATCGAATGTATTTAATTTACCTTTTATTTTTCTTGAAGATATTTACTTGAAGGTTTTTTACTATAGATTGTCTTTTTAGTTTTTTCAATCTCTTATCTGCTGCTCCAATTTTTTAGTCTGTGAGGAAACTTTATTTACATCTTTATTGAAAAATTCTACAAACGAGGATTCTGAAACTGTTGGCTATCTGACTCTGACCCAGATTGCTGTTCGATAGCGTTATTCATTTTAAGTCTAGTTCACAAAGAATATTCCTAATTTTTAATATCACACTTCAGTTCTGGGAAAGATTCCAAAACAGAGATGTAATATAAGGAATGTTTTCAGTTACTTTTTTCCCTTTTAAACGAGTAAATTTGCACCGGATTAATATTACTCTAATAAAAAAATTTTTAATTCAGTTCTTATGATTATTATTACTCGTGTAAAGTATGGAAGTGTGTTTTAAAAATTCTTCGAGTGTTTCGATTGTTCCCACTGACAGTGCAGAGAGAAAGTTCCACAACCCTGCCTATCATACTACTACTATAATAGTCTTTTTATTGCAGAAGCCTTTAGAGCATAAGACAGTACTTCCCCATCTTGTTTCTTGACCTAAGATTGACTGTTGGAGAGAGAAACTTCCATTAATTTTGGGGGTACGTGCTGCTTTTGCTATTGATCTCGCCCTGCTTATAAGATTTGCTTATGAGTATTTTGGAGACCATCACGCACTGCTACTGCAAAGTATGAACTCAACATCTCATGTGCGCAATGTTATTCATCGGAACATAGGTTTTTCATAGTTTTATCAAGTTCATTCTGAAAACAACTAATTAACTTCTTCGTTTGACATTCAATAAAATCAGATATCACATTTACCAGCTTTCCATTCCTCACCCTCATTGTCCTATTTAATTTTTCAATCGTACTGATCATGTTTGAGCGTTATCCAGCTAATACTTGTCTCTTGTTATTTCGAATTTTTTTTAGTATGATCCATACAAATTTGAATATATTCGTTAAAATGTTGAGTATTTTTTCTTTTAATGCTAGTTTTAAAATATTGTTTTTTATTCTGCTCTTACGTATTAAAATTTATGACAAACTAAATGATGTCATGTGTAAGTATCCATTTTAAATGCACAAAGCGTCTTATGCAATTTAAGCTTATTTTTTTGGTTATATTTTTCTTCTAGAAATATTTTACGAAATATTTTCCAGTCTAAGGGACTTCAGTTTCTAAGCCATGTCTCACACACAGTGCTTAAATCCTGGTCATGCAAAGAAAACTAATGAGTCACTATCTTTAACAACTATTAAAAACAATTGTATTTTGAATGTCACTTAACATAGACAGAACAAGTTATAGCAACTGAAAAAGTTTCCATTTTAGTCTGAATGTTTGTTAAATTTTATCATGATACTTAGCTTCACCTTTCTTTTAACAATTGCAGCAATGTCTGGATGATAGCGTTTTAAATGTCGGCAGATTAATTAAAGTATCCAATAGATTTATCTGTGACCCCATGACGTAACTGGGTAGTCTAGAGTAGACTCTTATGGGTGCATTGATCGACTGACTGTTTCCAATCAAATGTGGTTAACTATTTCATTAATTGTACAAATGAAACGTATTTTTATCATACAGAGTGTGAGAATATATTCAAATAATTGAGGTGTTTTCGGAAATATTGGTTTCTACTTGAACATATTTTTCAACGATATTAAAACGTAATTATTAAAGTTATCTATAGAAGTAACGAACCTTTTTTATTATTGAATAATCAATTATAATAATCAAAATTAAAAGACAAAGAGAAATATATATATATATATATATATAATACTTAAATTTAATTTATATATATTATATTTATTATATTTTAAATATTATAATATATTATAATATATATATATATAATTAAATATTGGGAATATAAGAATTGGAGGTGATTTAAACTTATTAATAATATATATAATATATATTAGGCTATATATATATATATATAATATATACAACCGCGGCAACTCGGGGTGCCAAGCCCAAACACGGACGATATCAAAAACAGCCGACGGAGTGAACCAGAAGCAGGGCCCCGCGGGCGGGAGTACTATATATATATATAGGCTATTATATAATATATATATATATATATATATATTATTATATAATATATATATATATATATATAATATATATAATATATATATAATATATATATATATATATATATTATATATATATACTATATTATATATCATATTCCCTATTATATATATATTATATTATATATAGTATATATATTATATATATAGTATTTAATATAATATATATATATATAATAATATTATAATTATATATATATATATTATATATATATTATTATAATATAAATATATATATATATATATATATATATATTATATATATAACTATAATATATATATATATATATTATATATAACAACATGTAAGTAAAAAATTAATTAAATTACTTAATTATTTATTTGCCGGAGCCTGAGCAGCCTCTTTTTTGCAGGCTCCGACTCCGGCTCCGGACTGAGCGCGCTTACATCGCCTCCCGACTCCGGCTCCGCTCAGATTGCCCAAAATTCGCCTCCGGCTCGCTCCGATCCAGTCCTCAAAAAAGTTTCGCCTCCGGACGCGCGCTGCCGCTCCCGTCCGAGCTCCGGACTCCGCGCCCTTTGCCCCACACAAGCACCTCCACCAAATGCAATATCTCCTTTCTGGCTGAGATCGGGGCATCATCGAGAATTCAAGAGATGTAAACATCGATATTAGGACCTCAAGAAACTCATCCCTTTGCAAAGATCTTAACAGAGCCTAAAACTGCACCACCTCTGCGAATGGCCCCACAACATCTCCTACAGAACATATTCAGATCACCTCACCTAAGAGTACTATGCTCGCCCGTGGAGGGTGCTGCAGGTTATTCTGGACATGACTTGGACTCGCCAATATAAGAGGAAGGCAGGGAGCAATATACTATAATATAATATATTATATATTAATATATAATATATATTATATATATATATATTAATATTATAATATTTATAATAATATTATATATATATATATATATAATATTATTATATATTATATATATATATATAATAATATATATTATATATCATATATGAGAAATAATAATAAAAAAGAATATATATGATATAAGGTACATAATATACAATTATACAATATAAATTTTTTACAACCTCAGTCTTCTGACCAATTCAGAACGAGGGTCTCAGGATAGCGACAGGAGCATTCGATCTATGAGCCTGGAGGTGAGGCAGAGTTGATGCCTTATACCTGCGAAGGAAAGGCATCATGTGCTCCTTGTACTTTCTATTCAGGTTACCTTTTATTAGATTTCCTCGGCCTTGTAATCCGTAATAAACGTCCCCACAATTTTCTTGCTGGATTGTAAATTCCCTTATTCGTTCCTACACCTACCCCAAGGGGCAGTCATGGCAGTATGCATTCAATACTTCCTCGTGCAACATGGGTTTTACTCCACCCGTTTTCGTTCGAGATACAAATCTATTAACAAAGCTGAGAGTACACCCAGCGACGTTTTGAGGATTTTTTCTGTCCATAACGTGGTTCACAGGACCTCGTCAGCTGTTACACTTGCGGCTTCCGAAAACTGATGTAGGGAGTAGGCTTTGGCTGTTTTCTAACATTTCACCTTACTCGTCAGCGTTTTCTGTCAAGCTGGTTGCGTGGCTATGACAGTTCACAGAATAAGCAGCTTCCCATCAGTGGTAAGTACACAGCATTCTCAGATTCATAAGCACCTTCAGGCGTTGCTTGACCGGTTCTCGAGAAACCTTTGTCTCTTTGGTTTTTTACCCATCAGAGTTCTCTGCTTGTTTGCATGTGCAGAGGAAATAAATATTACATTTGTTGGATCCTTCCCATTGGTGTTCCGCAGTGGGAAGGAGCGAGCCACAGGGAACTAAAAAATATGCGCGTACAAATGAGCTTGGCTGTCACGATTGATCCTCGCTCCAACCATTACTGCCAGAAGAAAGGAAATCACGACCGACCATGGTATATAAAAATCAGAAACGGAATGCGTCAGTCGCAATATCAGGAGGAGGCATATTTATTTGGGCAGTACGTGGACACTGTTCCTCTTCATGCACTCACACACCTCCTCTCTCGGAGATGATCCACTCTCGACTCCTGATAGAAATAGACATACACAATTCGCACCTGGCGGAAATCTTTCCTATAACGCAAGTACGGTCTCCACCTACATGCCCGCTTTTCCTGCTCGCAACCGGCTCCCTATTTCAACTTTCACGTCTCTCTCGGATTGCACTGCTCCGCCCCTCAGACACTTTTCTCTCTCTATCTTTCTCCTTCCTATCCCTGTCCAGCATGCTTGACCGTATCTCCTCGTAATTCTACTAACAATTCGACCAGGCCAGCCCGTTTTCTGCCTTCCTGTGATACTTCAACATCTCCTATAGCATTTAGTCTCTCAACGCAAAATCACTCGTTCCTTCTTACTGCACTCTCAATTCCAATGACCCACTCGTCTCCTACAAGAGCTATAATAGCCGAGAACTTTCAGTGTTACTGTGGTGGTCCCTGTACACTCACAAAAAAAAAAAATTAGACTTTCCACAATGGTTATCATTTTTCCAGCTCTCAAGTCATTCTGCCTTGAAGTTTCTTTGCCTTGCGAGTAAGGACTACTTTTCTAATTCATCCTCGCACGAGGGATTTCAGTTCGCTACTAATTACATGTCTTTGGAAAGAAAACTGCGGGCTACCCTCACTTTTCCAGCTAACGGACGCTTTAAAACTTTCAATTACATTTCCTTGGGCACGTACTACTTTTTTCGCCACTCTGTCTCTCTCTCTTATACCACATCTCGCATTGCAAGCTCACTCTCCACCCCAGTGTTGTACTCAGCTCACCTCACTCATTCACTCAATATTAACGTTCATTCAGAACATCGAATATTCTTACTACTCGCATTATGTTCGTCCTCAAAATCAATTCACACTTATTCTCTCCCTCTCTGACATCAAAATAAAACCTGTTCACCATTGCACCGCATGTTCCTAAAGTTCCTTATTCCATCTGCCTTACTCTTATTTTCTCTGCCACACACACTCAATCTTATCTCTCTCGTGCGTTCTATTCCGTATCTATGTAAAATTCACTCTTACAATTGCAATTCACATATCCTAATTAAGCCCTCAGAAAGGCAGAAATAGAAATCTTTAGAAGAAATTTTTATATTATCCTCACAATAGCTGGGCCGAGGAGCACTCTCGAGGAGGAGGAATAGATCCGGAATCTAAGGTCGAATTAGAAGCAAAGGTTTGAATGAAGAATTGAGCTTCAGCGGAGTAAGAATAAAATGAAGCAAAATAAAATAAAAGTTTTTTGCAAATGAGCCGAATTCATGACAAAAAGTCACTTAAACACACACACTTCTCTCTCTCGTTTCCAGTTGAGAAGAAATCAATTGGAATGTCCGGCCTTCCCTGCAGCCGAGAGAAACCCACACCGTACTTCATTGCATCAAACACTCACACGGCTGAGGGCACCCTCGTAAGCCAGCTCTCATGAGCAATATCACTACAGCACAGCTACTCGACCAGTCGCACCACATATAAAAGATCAAGAAATGCTTCCTACGCAGATAAGGCGGCTTTCTTATCCTGCGAAGAATGAAGATAAAGACAATACTCAGAATTAAGTCACTCGACACACAGGCATCACACACTAACAACATTACAGGATAAGAAAGTTCTGGGATAGCGAGTAGGAAGCTGCAACAAGTGCTTCCACGTCAGATAGCAAAAGTTGTTATACGGCAGGATTCACCACTTTATTTGAGAATAGAGTGCAGTCAATGTGGTGGTTAATAACGTTGAAACCACAAGAATGATATGAGTTCAGGTAAGTTGAGAAGAGTGAATGTATTCAAATTTGGAGTTTAAGTTGGAAGAAGTTAGGATAGTCAGTAGAGTTACGAGACAGATATATAGAACAGATGAATTTAGTAGAAAATTGACAGGATAGCCTGAGCCATAAGGTAGAAAATTGGGAAGACTCTAAATCAGAGACACGAGAACAAACAACATCATCACTGCACACATTGGCACAACGACCTGTGGCTAAAAATTTAGGATAGAGACAATAAGAGTGAACAAAGCAGGGTTGCTGTCAGAATGATCAAACACCTTCAGGAGTTTTGGTTAAGAATAAGAGATTAGGTTTGGAGGAGGAGAGGTGATGTTCAACAACGTGCATATTACGGTAAATTTAAGACCTCGAAGATTGCAGAAATTTATGAGGAAAGAAAGCCGTGCATCAGAACAGGCTGTCATTTCATCAACTCGACAACCGATGGTCATAAACTCATGTGGTGAAGGAGGAAGGGGTGGATAGAGTATTTTTGAAAGCCACCCACCACCGGAATCTGTCAACTTCCAAGTGGTGATAGGAGGAGGAGTGGAAGAGGGGCTGTATTTGGAAGTAACCCACCACCGGAGGCCGTCAACTCCCAAATGGTGATGGGGGAAGGGAGGATAAGGGGCTGTGTTTGGAAGT
>JABUQX010101136.1:35000-42500 GCA_015478945.1 Trachelipus rathkii | reverse complement strand
ATGGTGAAAAAAAACAAGAAAAAAACGAGAAAAAAACAAGAAAAACAATGATAAAATAACTTAAAGAAGGTTTAAACCAAAGCGTTTAGAAAGGAACAAAAAACAAGTAATTTGAAAGGAAAAAGAGCAAAGAAGAACCAGACCACTGGAGACAGAAACGCTGGAAAAAGTAATCTTTATGAATCCAGTTAAATTTAAGCCTTTGGTTTGTTTCGGAGGCTCTGACGTGGGGAAATGCGGGAAAATTATACTGAAGTTGGTTTGTAATGTCAATCATGTTCCTTTTATGCGAAGAAAAGAAAATTCTTTAATAATATACCCGATGGAGGAAATACGATATGGCACATCGCATTTTATGTAGTCTTTATTTTGTCATAACTAATATTCAGGTAACACACCGTTATAAATATGTTATTTACTATATATTAATTATATATATATATAATATATAATATATATATATATATATATAATATATTATATATATCATATATATTATCTATATATATATATATATATAATATATAATATATATTATATATATATATATTATATATATATTTATTATTAATATATATATATATATATATATATATATATATAATATTTCTGCATGTTATTCAGTGAGTGAAGGGTGAACCAGCCTCCACTAAACACCCAAACACTTATCCCAACCACAACTACCCCTAACACGCACACGACCGGGTACTTGGTAGTGAAATTTTTAATGATGCTTTAAAGAAGAACGTAATAAAATAGACTTCATATTTATGTGATATTTTATATATATATATTTCTAATATATTTTATAAATTATAATACGTAGATTATATCTAATACAAATTCTAAATTAAGATATCATAAATAAATGCAATACAAATAAACTGAGCTGCCCTTTCCCAAGCTTTAAAATATTAATAAAATAATTATATGATAATAACTTATTCAGTGAAATAAGAATACATATTTATCGTCGAATTTAATTATTTCTTGATTAATTCAAGATAAGATTCAATCTACATATCATATATCGTTTCTAATCTGCGAGAAAAATAGGGAGTTGACAGACCTACGATAACCAAGCGTTTAACAATGAAATCTGAAAGAATAAGTCGCTGACTAGTTATACCTATATTTATTAATGGAAATAATTTAAGGATGTATACAAAAATACAAATGCCCATATAACATGGGCAGTCATAGCAAAAATATAATGATATTACTAATACTAATTTTCATATTATATAAAAGAATCATTTTCTTAAACAAAATTTTTTTTTTATTTTCAAACGATTGGATATTTCAAATGAATAATTTCGGACGCATGCGAGCGAACTTTTTATAACGTGGCAATTTTGCTTGGACCCAAATATTGAAATCAAAAATATAAATAAAATTGATTCAGTATAATAATAATACTAAGAATTTTCCTCTATCAATATTATTATTATTTTTTTTTGGTAGAAATTCTTTATATATATAATATTAAAGAATTAACAAACCACCAATGTAAATATTATTATATTTAAACAAATGAAAATCAAATTTTAAATTCCCTAACGAAATTGTTATTACTACTATTTTTCGTGAGTAAAATTTACTTGCAATTTGGGGAACGATATAAAATATCGATTGCGATAATTTTATATACTAAATATAAACCAACCATTAATCGATATTTTACCGATATAATCGGACACAATTTTCTTAAGTTTTTTTTACAGTGATATTGCAATGCAGGACGACTTTAGCATGTGTTTAAGAAAAGATAAACAAAATAGGTTTATAGCAAAAAAAATGTTGTTTGCTAACAAGGGCAATATTATTTAAATTCATTTGTGAAGGTGTAATCAACAGTTAATTAGGAATAATAGGAGAATGAGAAGGTTTGACAGAGGACGTCCAAAATCTAAGTCATAACAGCTTACACAACTTCTATCCGATGTTCCTAATGTTTTGTTTAGAGAGAAAAATCATCGATTTTTCCGATCCCGTAGAAAACCACCTATGACTCACAATTTTCAATGTGTTCAGAACAGAACTGAATCCTTGAAAATCGCGGGGATCGAATACGGGTAATTTTGGCGAATCCTACAAAAAATACAAGTCTTTCAATTATTTCGTATTCGTACTCACTAGGATCTTGTAAGTAATATCCAATTACCTACAAATATCCAGAAGCTTTGATAAGCAATTGGAAGATCGAATTATCAGATATAAAATCTAAGTTGCGAAAACAAGAGTTGCACCACAAATATCCCTAGCTTTGCTGAAAATGAGAGTGGTTGATCTAATGATAAAAATAATAAAAACCTTTCTACCTAGCAGCCCGAGTCTCGTCAATTATAATAGCAGCTATAAGTAAAATTAAAAAAATTACCATTCATACTAAATAATTATTGATTTTTTACGTCTCATTTGCAAAAAAAAAAAAAAAAAACAATGGAAACCCACCATACGTGCCAATCTTTCGAAAAGCTCTAAGCCTAGCGAGGGTGCTACATATTTAGGATGAACGTCAAATATATTTACTCGACATCGCCTTTAAATATCGATCTGAATATCTGGACAAGTCTGCGTTCAGCAACCCGTCTAAGATTCAAAGAGACTTGGGAGAGCTAACATAGAACTAAGCTTGCATGTGCATAATTGTGACAAAGTTATGAGGTTTCATCGATTTGGACGCAGGTTTTATACCCCCGTCAAAAATCAGGCAAAAACTGTTGGCAACATTATAAAATATAATTACAATTTAGGGTGGTAATTACTATGAATTAAAAATGTATCAGAATGAGCTATAAAAGCTGTTTATACATCGATTAATTATTAACGATTAAAATTATGATATAAAAAGTCTCGCTACCCAAAGCAAATGACATACAATGTTAGAGGCGAACTACTGAAAAACTTCCACATGTTAGGAACTCACTGTTAAGTTACTTGTATATGAAATAAATGAATAAATTTACTAATAACTAACTATTAGTATAGGAATTATATATGTTATTAACGGAATCAGAGTGAAATTTGACCAAATGTTTGTGAAGTTTCAGCTTCGAACTTTAATTAACCAAAGAGAAAAGCTTGGAATTAAGATTTTAAAAAGGGGTGAACTTTGATCTTGTCGAGTTTTAAACTGCGAACTAAAATAGAATTAAAAAAAGTTTTGTGTATTCTCATTGGATGATAATTTGCATACATGCTTCAGAATTCTAATTTTCAAAGACTAAACATTTTCATCAAACTGTAAACAGAGGAGATTGTCGAATATCACTGGAAAATCTCGGTCGGTTCTCCAACGTTCAATTTAATAATTCCAAAACTAGGACACTAGTGTATGAAAATAGTACAGTATTAAATTTAAAGTAATTTAATATGTATCCAAAGTTTTCGGTGTCTAAATCGATCTAATAAGGACAAAAAGAATGAGTTTTTGGTGTCTTCGATTATTATCATGAATTATATATCGTTATATATATAATATATATATATATAATATATATATATATATATTATATATATATATAATTATATATATATATATATATATATATATATATACTTACATATATATATAATATATATATATTATCATATAATATAGTATATATATTTAATATTATATATATATATATATATATTTATATATAATATTATATTTAATATAATATATTATATATATTATATATATATATATATATATATATATATATATACTATATATATATTTATCATGTATTTGAAATATATGGAACTACTTAATGTACATTATAACACACACATATAGTTTAAAGTGCTGTCATAATATGGAAATATTGTTTAATAGTGATATTTTTATTGATTGGAAGTTCCCCCAAATAAAACAAAAATATTAACATGGAATATTTCTCTGGAATATTCACCAATTAAATTTCACTTCACAGGGGTAGATGGAGTATATCAAGACAAAAAGTTAATATTGAAATTACAAATAAAATCTGGTCAAGTATAAGAAAATAAAATCAAAAGGAGTCGTATTAGTCGATGCGAATTAGCTGCCTTAAATTTTTTCTATGGTACCTCCGAAAGAAGAGATTAACTTTTTGAAGATTTTTTGCGCAGACATTTTGTCTTTTTTTTGTTAAATTCTCTTAATATTGAAAATAAATCTTTTTAGGACAAATTAATACAGCTGTATAAATATATATAAAAATATTTGAAAATATATTAAGAATATTAGTAATGGTTTAACTAATATTAGTTTTTTTTTCTCAAACAAGGGCATAGACTAACTGATCGTTTGATCATTTCATATTATTCAAGGTACTAAAAATTAAAATATAAATATATATATATAATATATATATATATTATTATAATTATATTACTATATACTATATAAATATATATATAATATATATTAATATTATATATATATATATATATATATATATATAATATATATGTAGTTATTATATATAATTATATATTATATAGATATATAATATATATATAAGTATATATATATATATATATAATTATATATATATATATATATATATATATATAATATATTATATATATATATATATATTACTATATATATATATATGTATATTAGTAATATATATTATATATTAGTGATATATATATATATTATTAATATATATATTTTATATATATATATAGTATATATAAATTAATATATATATATATATATAATATATATATATATACTATATATATATATACCCTTATATATATATATATATATATATATATATATATTATATATATATATATATATGTAAATAAAAATATTATATATATATATAATTATAATATATATTATATATATAATTATATAATATATAACTATATAATATATTTATATATAATTTATAGTTTTTTATCATGTAATATATATATATATAGATATTATATTATATATAATATATATATATATATAATACATAATATAATATATATATAATATATATATATATTATATATATATATATACCAGAACAATATTATATATAGTATATATATAATATATATATACGTATATATATATATTAATATATATATATATAATATATATATATAGTATATATATTACTTACTACTATATATATATAATATATCCACACACAAAACATATATAGGTATATATATATATATATATATATCATAATATATATATTATATATTCATATATAATATTATACTATATATTAAATAAATAAAACAATAGTATATTAATATAACTTAAATAATATATATTATTAATAATTAATTATATTTATATATATATATATATTTATATTAATAATATATAATAATAGTATATATATAAATATATTTATACTATATATATATATATATATATACTATATATATATATATATATATAATTATATATATATATTATATATACTATATATATATATGTTCTATATATATATATATATAATTATATATATATATATATATATATATATTATATTATATATGTATAATATATATATATATAATATATATATAATATAATATTATACCTATACTATATATATATATTATTATGCCACACACACATTATATAAATATATATATATTATATATATACTAATCATATATTATATATATATATATATATATATATATATCTACTATATATATATATATTCATACATATTATAATACTATATATATATATATATATATATCTTTAGTATATAATATATAATATTAAATACTATATAGTATATATATAATATATATATATATATATACATATATAGTATATTATATATATATTTCCTTCACAGGGATGCGAGTATATCAAGAACAAAGCTTAAATATTGAAAATATCACAAATAAATTGGTCAAGTATAAGAAAATAAAATCAAAAAGAGTCGTTTAAGTCATGCGAATTAGGCTGCCTTAAATTTCTATGGTACTCCGAAAAGAAGAGGATTAACTTTTTGAAGATTTTTTGGCGAGACCATTTTGTCTTTTTTTGTTAAATTTTTAATAAATTGAAAATAAATCCTTTTTTAGGACAAATAATAAAGCTGTATGAAATATATATAAAAATATTGAAAATATATTTTAAAGGAAATATTAGTAATGGCTTTTACTAATATTAGTTTTTTTTTCTCAAAACAAGGATAGCTAACTGATCGTTTGATCATTCATTTATTCAAGGTACTAAAAATTAAAATATATATATATATATATATATATATATTATAATCGATTTGAACCCTCTATTAGTCGATACACTCAATAAAGATACCCAAGTTGCAATATGGAGGAGGAGAGATAAACAATCCTAAATTTTCATTATATAATTAAAGTAGCAGTTTCTTAATAATAAAGTTAATAATTTTTCAATAATAAATTTAATTCCTATCTCATTTTTTTTTATTTACAACCCTAATCTAAATATATAAATCAATATTAAATAACTTTATAATCCATTCGTAGATAAGCATTAATAAATACTTAATTCGGCGAACCAAGGAGAAGGCAAACATATCACTGGCAATAATCAATTAGGACACGTCAATTAGCAGTAAACAGAGGAGGCAACTATAATTCTAGTCATAATTTCGCAATGATAAATACTTAACTCGGCGAACCAAGAAGGCAAACATATCACTGTTAATAATCAAAGAAGACACATCAATCATTAGTAAACAGATGAGACAACTATAATTCTCATTAAATATCAATATTCGGAAAAAACACACGTATGCATAAAATTTCTAGTAAAAAAAAGGTCACTTCAGTAATAACGTATTAAAATGTTTAGCTACCTTTAGTTAATTCTCGGCTATCACCAAGACAATGTTTAAACTCAAAAAAGGAGCAAAATACGTATACTTAATTAAAAAGTTATGGTCACTTCAATTATTATAACAAAGAGTAAATAACTCACGCTTAGTATCCTTTTTATTTCACGTGGTCACTATTCATGAATAACCTATTTTCAAACCTTGACGGCAATCCCATTTGATAAATCCATCCTATTTTTCTTAATTCCAAGAGAATCTCATTTCCGCTTAAAAATAGCTTGACTCAAACTTCAGTGTGATAAGGCAACGATATTTTCTTCTATTATGCTTCGGAGCAAACCCAAATGAGCACCATCTTCGAACAATCACGATTAAGTATCAAGGTCCAAAATCTATTCCCTAAAATACATAAACATTAAAATCTTTCCTTTTACAAAAACTTTTTAATTAAAAGAAATATAAATTTTAAACTTAAACTTACCGCTTATTCGCGGGATTTCTTCTTTTCTTTCATTCTCCAAATTTCTTAACCTTTCCTTCCTTATTCTGATCTTAACTTCCTGAACTTTTCCTTCGTTAGGTTCTACGTCCTTCCGAGATGTTTACAACAGCGAACTGACTTTTCCTAAAAACTTTTAAACCAACATACCTTCTTAATCTTGTAGCTGGTTCTCCCTTTGGCTACACATCTCCCCTTCTCAAGTTTGTAAACAAACTT
>JABUQX010101136.1:15000-30000 GCA_015478945.1 Trachelipus rathkii | reverse complement strand
TTATTACTTATTATTTATTATTATTGATTGATTAATGTAGTATGTTTTCATTTGATTTAGAATACAGTAGATTTATTATTATTATTATTATATTATATTTTTATTATTATTATTATTATTATTATTAAATTATTATTATTAATTAATTATTGTTATTATTATTATGATTTATTATTATTATATTATTTTAATCTTATTATGATTATATCATGTGTATATTATATATTATATATAATATAGTTATGGTATACATAATATTTATTATATTATTTTTATATATTATTATTATTTTATTATTTTTATTATTATTATATTATTATATTATTATTATTATTATTATTATAATTATTATTAGGTTTAACTTCTGTCACTATTATACTAATCTTTAAATGGCATCGTATTTATCACATTTTTAAAATTCTAATTATTATATAATATCACCTTCTTTTTCATATTCTTATTATACTATTATTATTATTATTACTATTTTTATTTATATATATATGTTGTATGTATTATATATATTATATTTGAGTTCATTATATATTATTGATTTAGGATTATTATTATTAGTATTATTGATGTGATTATTATTATTATTAATATTATTATTATTATATTATTATTAATTATTTATTATTATTATTATTATTATTATTATTATGATTTTATTTATTATATTATTATATATAGTATTATTATTATTATTATATATTATTATTATTTATTATTTAATTATATTATTATTATTATATTATTATTATCATTATTATTTATTATTATTATTATTATATATTAATTATTATTATTATTATTATTATTATATTATATTATATTATTATTATTATTATTATTGATTATTATTATTATTATTTATATATCTATTATATTATTATTATTATTAATTATATATTATTATTATTATTACTTTTATTTTTGTATTATTATTATTATATTATTTTAATTATTATTATTATTATTATTATTATTATTATTATTATTATTATTATAGTTATTTTTATTATTATAATTATTATTAATATTTATTATTATTATTATTATTATTATATTATTATATTATATTATTATTATATTATTATTATTATTTATTATATTATTCATTATATTATATTATTATTATTATATTATTATTATTATTATTGATTATTATTATTATTTTATTATTATTATATTATTTATTATTATATTATTATTATTATTATTATTATATGATTATTATTATTATTATTACTTATTATTATTATATTATTTTATTATTATTATTATTATTATATTATTAAATGATATTATAGTAAAACTATTACTATTAATATTTTCATGTTTAATATTATTATTATTATTATTAATTATATTATTATTATTATTATTATTTATTATTATTATTATATTATTTATTATATTATATTTATTATTATTATTATATTATTATTATATATTATTATCATTATTATTAATTATTTTATTTATTATTATTATTTTATATTTATTTATTATATTATTATTATTATTATTATTATTTATTATTATTATTATTATATATTATTATTATTATTATTATTATTATTATTTATGTTATTATTATTATTACTATGTATTATTATTATTATTTTATTATTATTATTATTATTATTATTATTATTATTATATATATTATTATTATTACATATTATTATTATTATTATTATTACTATTATTAATTACATTATTATATATTTTTATTATATTTTTCATTATTATTATTATTATTATTATTATCATTATTATTATTATTATTATTATTATTATTATTCATTATTATATTTATATCTATTATTATTATTATTATTATTATGAATTATTATTATTATTATATTATTATATATTATTTATTATTATTCATTATTATTATTATTATTGTATTATTACTATTATTATTATATTATTATTATTATTATTATTATTATTATTATTAGTTATTCTCATTATTATTATTATTATTTATTATTATTATCATTATAATATTAATATTATTATTATTATTATTATAGTTATTATTATTATTTTATTATTATTATCTTATTATTATTATTATTATTATTATTATATTATTATTATATATATATTATTATTATATTATTATTATTATTATTATTATATTATTATTATTAATATTATCATTATTATTTCTATTGTATTATTATTATTTATTATATTATATTATTATTATTATTATTATATTATTATATTATTATTATTATTATTATTATATTATTATATTATATTATATATTATTATTATTATTGTCATTAATTATTATTAATGATATTATTATTATTATTATATTATTATACTTATTATTATTATATTATTATTATTATATTATATTATCTTATTATTATTATTATTATAATTATTATTTATTTTATTTTATTATTATAATTATTTATTATTATTATTAATTATATTATTATTATTATTTTTATTATTA
Organism: Trachelipus rathkii; assembly: GCA_015478945.1. Classification (NCBI taxonomy): domain Eukaryota; kingdom Metazoa; phylum Arthropoda; class Malacostraca; order Isopoda; family Trachelipodidae; genus Trachelipus; species Trachelipus rathkii. The sequence goes on along the minus strand of JABUQX010101136.1, from coordinate 27,512 downwards.
TGGATTATTATTATTATTATTATTATTATTATTATTATTATATTATTATGATTATTATTTTATATATTATTATTATTATTATTATTATTATTACTATTATTATTATTATTATTATATTATTATTATTATTATTATATATTATTATTATTATTATTATTATTATTATTATTATTATTATTATTATTATTATTATTATTATTATTATTATTATTATTATTATTATAATATTCTGACCTATTATTATTATATCTTTATAACTTATTTTATCAATTATATTTTCGGTCTCACATAGCAAAAGAAAAGAGTTTAAAGTATTTTCACATAAAGAACAAACTGTAACTATTGTACACTAGAAACTGAGACCATGTTGAAGATGCAACTAAATTCTAATACTGCTTTAGTATATTTAAATGAAAAAATTTAAATTCTTAATATAAAAACAAATATTCTTTTTTATTATTATTATTATTATCTATTATTATTATTATTTTATTATTATTATTGTATTATTATATATATTATTATTATTATTATTAATATTATAATTATTTTGATTTATTATTATTTTATTATATTATTAATTATTATATTATTATTATATATTTTATATTATTATTATTATTATTAAATTTTATTATTATTTATTATTTATTATTATTATTATATTATTATTATTATTTTTTATTAGTAATTATTATATTATTTCAAATTATTATTGTATTATTATTTTATTATTATATTATTATTATTATTATTATTATTATTATGATTATTATTATTAATTATTATTATTTTATTATTATTATATTGATTTATTATATTATATTATATATTATTATTATATTATTATTTTATATTATTATTATATTATTATTATTATTATCACTATTATTATTATTATATTATTTGATATAATAATTATTGTTCCAGGAATTAAACTATTCTTAGCGATTAAGTAAAATTACTGTTTAACTTACCATATTTCAGGTAAGAAATTATTGTGATAAAAATAAAAAATTATTATTTTCTTTATCAGTCGTAGGGTCCTTAGGTGAAATTGAAATAACAAGCACCCATTTCAATTATTATTAATAATAAATTAATTTCATAAAAAATTATTTTGGAAATGCCAAACTTCTAAATGAATAAAGGTCAAATAAGTATTATTAACGTTATTATCATTGTTTTTTATTATTTCATTTATTTTTAGATCTCTTTTACTGGTGTCATTTAATTTTTATTGATATTGTTATTATGTTTTTTTGTTATTTTTTTCATATTCTTCTCTTTTATTTATTGTTTTGTTTTATCTTGGCGTAAAACAGCTATGTTCTACACGGTCTTTCCTTATTCGTAGAATAGGTAGCACCTAATATTTCCCTGCTGATAAGACCTTCACGTCGCTTGTACGAATTATTGTGTCGTTACTAATTTCTATAGTCTTGTCACTATCAAACATCTGTTAGTTTCATTTGATGACCCTCTGACATTTATAATAGAGGAATTCACCGCTTGGTTCGTCTAAGCCAAAAATACTCAAAATAGACTAAACACTATAAGGGACTTTTAACTGATTATAAATTATGAAAAATTAATTCTGCCTATGACCCTGTGACACTTCGTCAGATCCCTTATATAATAAACGACATACTGATTTGAGCAATACCTTAAACATGATTCCAATCAAACAGTCTAACCTTGCCTGCATGACTTTAATCTCAAGTTTTCTAACTGTTGGCATACACTCCCGAAAATGTACCCTCCATCATCGTTCATCTTTGCTCGTATTTTGCATGCTTCTCCTGATTGGACTGTCAATGTATATTCATTTTATGTATTTTTTCCGTATTCCTAATTGCGGTAAATGCAACTTTTCACACCATAGAAACAATTACCCTCGTACTAATAAAAACATCATCCACGTTAAGACTTATATCTGCAAAATAGGCGAAACATGTCTTTTTCTCGTTCAACTCCTTTCAATACTTACATACAATGTTTACCAGCTTCCATCACGTCAAAGGCCTTGCCGACCGTCCAATTCCTAGCTTGCTCTTGACGTTTAAAACAGCATTTCTATCTTCAAAGGATATATCTTATTTTCAATCTACTAGTCGATGCTTCAGGTGACAAAAATTTAAAAGAAAAATGTTACATCCACTGTGAGAAGATAAAAAAACTACGGGGAACCCCAGAACGCCTCCTTTTAGATGCTTCAGAATACCTTTTGAATCCGAAATATTGGAATTATGCAGCTGCAAGAATTGAGCAAGAGAGATGGCAAAAAACCAGTTCAGTGACATATATCCTGCTCAGCAAATGCAATGATACGATGTTTCAACAGCCAGTGTACCGTTTCCACATGTCAGCCCACCAATAAACAAATATCAAGAAATTCATCAATAGATCCTCAGCGAGATCCATACAGTCTCTACAATCTACCCTCCCGCATCGTTTATATTATCGATTGGTGATATAACGCTAAAAAATCAAGCATTCCAATCTCTCAACCAGATAACTCTTTAAATCTTATAGTTAAACTATGCGACTACGCATCGGTTGGTTATACGTCCATGTACGCGATGGACTTTTTCCATCCACATTTTTCTTTCAAAGGAGCAGTCTTATATTTTTGCCAACTTTTAGCATGGCCATTATGTAATTATGTCCTTTCTTAGTTGTTTTAGCCAATATTTTAAATATTATGTTTGTTAATATTATTTTTAATAAATTTTTGAAAATTGCGTGTATATTTTAACAAATTTTTCCATAGAGTACTCTATCATTCGCTATAAAAAGCCAAGTATACATCTATATGTCTTCATATTAGGAAATTTTATTTAACATTCGACATATTCGTAATATTTTATACGAATAAAGCCTAAAGTACTGTGGTTGAAATTTTTTTTTTCATGAATATTGGCTAATTTTTTTTTGAATTTTTTTTTCAAATTTTTTTTTTTACACATAACTAATTACTTCAAAATGTACAATATTGGGTTAGAAAACACACTAGTGAATAAAAAAAATCTTTATTTAGCAAAAAATACTCTTTCCATATATATATATATATATATATATATATATATATATATATATATAGAGTATTTTTTAATATAATATATATTTTATAATAATATATATATTTATATATATAAATAATTTATATATATATAAATTTTATTTTTTATATAATATATAAATATATATATATATATATATATATATATATATATATATATATATATATATATATATATATATATATATAATATATATATATATATATATAAATTATATATATATATATTTACAAATTTTGAAAAAAAATTAACAACCTCCTGAGCACACAATCTGCTCTTCATAATGATTCTTACAGAGGAATTTGCTGCGCAATTTACACACTTTTGAGACCTTCTTCAAAAGTTTCACTTTGTTTTTGCATTTGACAGCCTCTTCTCATTCTATCCCCCTGACACCTCCTCTGTGTTTGACTGTGTGGTCTAGCTTCAAGAAAACATTTTATAATTATTCCTTATTTCAAAACTTGGAGCATGGGTTATTTGGTTACCGTCGTAGCTGAATGTGGCGTATGAGATCCATGGCTAGCGTCTCATAAATGTTCATTCTAACGCCATGCCTTCTTTTTTCAATGCCTGTACGATTCTCTTATCTTTTATACGTAAGTATAAATGCTTTCAGGCGCAAATGTCTAAGATGAGTAAAACCAGACAAGTTCAGCGCAGATGTTGATCTTTTGCTAAGAAAATCTTCGACCATTTGGCCATCCATATCAACTGCCCCCATTGTCGAATTATAGAATCATAGGGATTTGTCTCCCTTTGCTTTTGAGAATTTCGAATTTAGAGCTGCATTGGTGTGATAAGAGGATTACATTTTTGGAGCTTTTGTTTTAGTGCATATGACGCAAGCATTATTGGCACATTGTCCCTTGATGTTCATCTTTACATGGCAAAAAGTTTAAAAATAACGACTGCCTGCTCACTCCTTATAGTTTTCTGCAAATGCCCCCCCCACCCCCATTCTGTGCTGCTGATCTGCCCCACCGGGGTAAACCCTTTTATAAAGTTGGTTGCCAATGGGGACCGAGGTTTTAAAACCATCTTGTTATGTTCTATTAATTGGTATAATCTTTCAATTGCAAAAACAAATCTCTCTGGATTTTAGCTGGTATGTTTCCTACTTTCCCACCATAGGCAACAATTGAAAGAAAGTAAGTTCGTTTTCGCAGTCTGACAACATCCAAGAGCAACCATATTTATACCGGGTTGATTTATATACACTCTAAAGAGCATTGCCCCTAAATATAGATAGCAATTTCGTCAATGCATTAAAGATGCACCGATTTTTAGTTTTCCTTGAGATGTCATTGACCATGCTCAAAAAACCTCCCTCATGTTCTATTTTGGATTGCCTGGCCCTCTCTTTCGCTTTCTTTTGTCTCAGTTTTCTGTCTCAAAGTCAAGTAATGCAACATTGCTCTAATCGCCTCAAAATAATTCCCGCGCGATAAAACTTTTTTCCAGATGTTCATTCCAGAGTCTTTCCAATCTCTTTGTGTCAGAGAGCCCTATCGCAAGTATATCCCAAAAAATGAGCGTAATTCAAAATCTGAGGCCAATACAGCTTTTTGTCCCTCAATCGTGTTCTTTAATAATACTCTTTAGAAAAAATTTGTTAGTTTTTCAATAATATGTCTACAATTTATGCTTTCATATAACTGTCAAAGCATTCTTATTGTCGACGCATCGGCCGCCTACCGTTGAACTTTGGCGTTCTCTGTTACACTTTTTCTGTCTTGTTCTTCCATGGTGTTCAAGACTCGACCACAAGTGTCCTCGTCATCATCATCATACCCCACTGATAGATATCAATTCATATATTCCTCTTGTCAAGATCGTCAGTGCATCATCATCGTTCTTTCTCCAAATTTCTCGTTCTCGTCTAACGGACCAACGCAACTGTATGGCTTCACCAATGTGATGCTTGCGAACCACTGTTTCCGGTGGTTTATTCGGAAAAGAAATGTTTTATAAATACCTTTTTATGATGATTGCAATAGAAACGTTATAGACTACATTATATTCAAATACTAAATTAATCGTATCTAATCCAAAAATCTTTATTGTGATTCTGAGGCCTGTGAGAAAAGCTATGTCAATGCAAGTATAGCTTGGGTTTTGGACACAATGGAGGTTCTTGATGGTTCTAACTTCTAAGCTACTGCATTTCTAAAAAAATGGCTTTGTTAATTCAAATAATCACAAGTAATTATAAGAGAAAACTTTTGAAACACTTTCTATATAAATACTCACAGAAAACGCAGACTTCTTGAATTGTTGTCTTTCGGTAACTTTCTTGGTTACTGAAGACATTTTCAATCGCTGACAGAAAGCCCAAAACCTTCAATTTCTTTCATCAGATGTGATCAGTTAACTGCAAATAAATACGTCAGGGCCCTTTAAAAGATAAAAAGAAAAAATTTATTATTCTCCAAATATAAAATGTACATCTTTAAAAATTGTAAATAAGTTGGTCCAATTTTTTTTGTTATACAAGTGCTTCTTTCAAAATAAAAAGTTGAATGTGCAAACTATTTTTTAAATTTAACAGTAAATTAATAACACTTAGGAAAAAATTAATTCCAACAAAATGAAGAAAATTTAACAAATAAAATGCTCTCAAATAAAATCTGAAAAAAAAATCAAAGTTAAAAAAATCATTAAAAATTAATAAAAAAAATAAAAAAATAAATAAAGTTTTACTACAGTATTTATTCAATACTGAAGGAAACAACACTTTTTGTGGCCATTTTCTATGTTTCAGGCCAATTTTTGGTCACCCACGCGCGTTTATTCTTTTCTTATAACTATCCAAAATTTTCCATCTTCTGAACCTTTTTCTAGATTACTGGGAAGAGAAAAAAAAGATAAAAAAAATATGAAAAATTTAAAAAAAAAAAAAGTCTGGAAGGCAAAAGTCTGAACGCCGTAGTCGCGTAGGGTTAACAATGAATTTTCGTCCAACCAGCATTGACCAGGTCTTTCGCTTGACGCAATTTGAGAAATATTCATTGCCAGAGACATTCTTCATCCAATCTCTCAAAGGGTTGCCGAATCCCGAAATGATACATAAAAATATATTTTCTTGCGATTCCTTTGATTTTATGAGTAAACTCTTCTGATTCGTTTAGCAAACCCATGAGAGATTGGATTAAGAATGTCTCTGCAATGGAATATTTTCTCAACATTGCGTCAACGAAAGACCCTGCTCAATGCTGTTGACGAAAATCATTGGTTAACCCTCGCGACTAGCCGGTTCAGACTTTTCTTCAGACTTTTTTTTTTTTTTTTAATTTTTTCATATTTTTTTTTAATTTCTTTTTTTTTCTCCTTCCAGGTATTCCTCCAATAAGGACTGAAGTTGACGTAAAAAAAATTTCAGATCAAAAAACCATAAGGAGCGTAGTATATAAGAAAACAAAAATTGACCTGAAAAATAAAAAAAACGCCAAAAAAGTGTTGTTTTCCTTCGATTGAATAATACTGTTGTTAAGAATTTCAAGATTTCTTTAGCAACCTTTAGCGGTAATTTTTAGCTTTTTTAACTTGATTTTATCAGATTTCTAATAGCATTATTTGTAAAAATTTTCTTCATTTGTTTGGAATAAATTTTTTCCTAAGATGTTAATCACTAATCCACTGTTATTTTAAAAAAAGTTGCACATTTCAACTTTTATTTAAATTTTAAACTTATAGTTGAAAAAAATGGACCAAAACATTATGTACAAATTTTTTAAAAATTACATTTTATATCTTTTTATTTCAATTTTGTTCGCAAAATATTGTATTGTTGTCCAATTTTTGGCAAAGTTTTATACTTTTTTTCAAAAATAAATTTTTTTAACAACAAAAACATGGCTCCAAAGAGACTGGTAAGCATTATTTACAAATTTTTAAAAAATGAACATTTTTATATCTTGAGAATTATGTTTTTTTAGTTATATTTTTATGATGTACATGACTTGTGATTTATTTGCAGTTACTTGAATCGTCATCATCTGATGAGGAGGGAGGTCAACGCACGAGCACGCCTTTCAAACCCGGCGCCCCCATTATTGGCAGTTCTTCTTCTGCAACATCCATTTTGGAGAGACACCGTTATGTCAGTATTTGATATAATGTAGTCTAAACGTTTCTATTGCATTCACTTCCATACAAAGGTATTTATAAAACCTTTCTCTTTCAGAATAAACCACTACAAACCTGTTCCAAGCATCAACATCTGTAAGCCAGTACAGTGCGATTGGTCTGTTAGACAGAAAACGAGGAAAATTTGAGGAAAGAACGATTGATAGCACTGGACAATCCCTGACAAGAGACATATATAATCTGATATCTTATCAGTGGTATGATATGATACGAGGACACTTGTGGTCGAGTCTTGAAACACCATCGCAAGAACAAAACCAGAAAAAAATAACAAAACTCAAAGTTTCAACCGGTAAGGCGCAGATGCGTCGACAATCATTAGAATGCTTTGACACTTATATGCAAAGCAAAATTGTTAACCATATTATGGAAAAAAACTAACAATTTCTAAAGAGTTTATTAAAGATAAACACATTTGAGGACAAAAGCTGTAGCTGCCTACAGATGTTATGAATTACGCTCATTTTTTGGAATTACTTCGATAGGCTCCACTCTGACACCAAACAAGATTGAAAGACTCTGGAATGAAACATCTGGGAAAAAGTATTTATCGGGCCGTGGTAATATCTTTGAGCGATTCAGGGCAATTTGAACATACTTCACTTTGACGATCAGAAAAGAGAAAAAAAAAAGAGAAGAGCAGGCAGCAAATCCCAACAAACTTAGAAACCACTGAGGAGGGTTTTTACATGGTCAATGACATTCTAAAGGAAAATACACATCGGGTGCATTCTTATCATTACCGAAATGCTATTGCTTATTTAGGGCAATGCATCCTTTAGAGTGTATATAAAATCCAAACGGTAAATATGGTTGCTCCTTGAATGTTGATCAGGACTGGGGCGAAACAACCTACTTATCTTCAATTGTTGCCCTATGTGGGAAAGTAGGAAACATACCAGCTAAACAATCCAGAGAGATTGTTTTGCAATTACAACCTTACTACCACATTAATAGAACATTAACAAACAATAAGTTTTACACCCGTCCCATCTGCAAACCAACTTTATACCAAGCGGTTTACCCCCTGGGCACGATCAGCAGCACAAGAACCATTTGCCAAGAAACCTAAAGGGAAGTGAGAGGCCGTCAGTTATTTTTAACCTTCTTTGCCATGTCAAAATGCCAACATCAAGGGCAAGTGCCAAGAATGCTTGCTCAATATGCAGCTAAACAAAAAGCCTCCCAAAAATGTAATCCTCTTATCCACAATGCACTCTAAATTCGAAAATCTTCAACAATGCAAAGGAGACCAAATCCCTATGATTCAAATTCGACAATGGCGGCATGATATGGATGGCCAAATGTCAGATTTTTCTTGCAAAAGAGCAACACTGCGCTGAAACTTTCCTGTATACTCATTAGACATTTGCCCCTGAAAGCATTTATACTATACAGTATAAAGATAATAGAATCTACAGCATTGAAAAAAGAAGCATGGCTTAGAATGAACATTTTATGAGACGCTAGCATGACTTTCTCTACGCCCACATTACTACGACGTACCAAAATAACCCCATGCTCAGTTCTGAATCAAGGAATCAATATAAAATGTTTCTGAAGCTAACCACAACCATTCACACCACAGCCGAGGTGCCTCAGGGGATTAAGAATAGAAGAGGCTGTTACCAAATGCCAAAAAACAAAGGTGAAAACTTTTGAAGAATCCAAAAGTGGTGAAATGCCAGCAAATTCCTCTGTAAGAATCATATGAAGGCAATTGTCTGTCAGGAAGGGGTTGTTAATTTTTTTCCAAAAATTTGTAAATATATATATATAATATATCATATATAATATATATATATATAATATATATATATATATATTATATATAATATATATATATATATATATATCATATTATATAATATATATATAAATTATATATATATAAATATATATATATATATATTATATATATATATAATATATATATATATTATATAATATATAATATATATATTATATATATATAATATATATATATTATATATACTATATATATATATATTATATATAATATATATATATGAAGAGAATTTTTGGTAAAAATAACATTTTTTTTTATTCACAGTTGTTTCTAACCCCAATATGAACATTTGAAGTAGTTAGTTATCTTAAAAAAAATTTAAAAAATAATAAAAAAATATTCATTTTTCATGACTTAAAAATTTCAACCACAGTACTTTAGCTTTATTCTGTTCAAAATATTACGAATATGTCGAATGTTAAATAAAATTTCCTAATATGAAGACATATAGATGTATACTTGGCTTTTTATAGCGAATGATAGAGTACTCTATGGAAAAATTTGTTAAAATATACACGCAATTTTCAAAAATTTATTAAAAATAATATTAACAAACATAATATTTAAAATATTGGCTAAAACAACTAAGAAAGGACATAATTACATAATGGCCATGCTAAAAGTTCCAAAAAATATAAAAAACCTAAAAATTTTAATAAAAATGTGGATGGACCAAAAAGGTCCATCGCGTACATGGACGTATAACCAACCGATCGCTAGTCGCATAGTTAACTATAAATTTAAAAGAGTTATCTGGTTGAGAGATTGGAAAGCTATTTTTAGCTTTAATATCACCAATCGATAATATAAAACGATGGCGGAGGTAATTGATAGAACTGTATGATCGCCTGAGGATCTATGATGAATTTCTTGATATTTGTTATTTGTGGGTGACATTGAAAAACGTCACGGCTGTTGAACATCGTATCATCATTGCTGAGCAGGATAATGTCACGAACTGCGTTTTTGCCATCTCTCTTGCTCAATTCTTGCAGCTGACATAATTCCAATATCTTCGATTCAAACAGGTATCTAGCATCTAAAAAGAGCTTCTGTTCCCGTAGTTTTTATTTCTCACAGATTAAACATCATTCTCTTCTTAAATTTTGTCACTGAAGCAGTCACTAGTACTTGAAATAAGATAATCTTTGAAGATAGAAATGCTGTTTTAAACGTCAAGAGCAAGCTAGGAATTGGACGGTCGGCAAGGCTTGACGTGATGGAAAGCTGTAAACATTGTATGTAACAGTATTGAAAGGAGCTTGAACGAGAAAAGACATGTTTCGCACTATTTTGCAGATATAGTCTTCAGCTTCTAGAAGTTTCTTATCATTGCCGAGGGTAATTGTTCTATGGTCGGTGAAAAACTTGGACTTAGTGAATATGAATAAGGAAAAAATACATCAGAAATGAAATATACATTGACAGTCCTAGCAGGAGAAGCATGCAAAATACGCACGCAAAGATGACGATGATGGAGGGTACATTTTCGGGAGTGTATGCCAACCGTTAGAAAACTTGAGATTTCAAAGTCATGCCAGGCAAGGTAGACTGTTGATTGGAATTCATGTTTAAGGTATGCTCCAAAATCAGTATGTCGTTTATTATATCAGGGACTCTGACGGAAGTGTCAGCAGGGTCCAAGGCAAATTAATTTCTTCCATAATTATATCGAGTTAAAAGTCCCCCTTCATAAGTGTTTAGTCTATGAGTTTTTTGCCCTTAGGACCGAACCAAGCGGTGGAACTCCTCCTATTATAAATGTTCCAGAGGGGTCATCAAATGAAAAGACTAAACCAGATGTTTGATAGTACGACAAGAACTATAGAAATAGTACAGAACACAATAATTCGTACAAGCGACGTGAAGGTCTTATCCAGCAGGGAAAATATTAAGGTGCTCACCTACCTTTCTACGAATAAGGAAAAACGTGTAGATACATAACTGTTTACGCCAAGAATAAAACAAAACAGAATAAATAAAAGAGAAGAATATGACAAAAAATAACAAAAACAACAATAATAACAATATCAATAAAAATTAAATGACACCAGTAAAAGAGATAATAAAAATAATGAAAATAATAAAAACAATGATAATAACGTTAATAATACCCTTATTTGACCTTTATTCATTTAGAAGTGCATATTTCCAAATATTTTTTATGAAATTAATTTATTATTAATAATAATTGAAATGGGTGCTTGTTATTTCAATTTCATCTTATGAAACCATAGAATTGTTTAAATAATATTTTTTATTTTTATCACAATAATTTCTTAACTGAAAATATGGTAAGTTAAACAGTACATTTTAGCCTTAATCCTAGAATAGTTTATTCACTGAGAACAATAATTATTATATCAATAATAAATAATAATAAAATAGTGATAAATAATAATAATATAATAATAATAAATAATAATAATAATATATAATAAGTATAATAATAATAATAATTTAATAATAATAATAAATAATTCATGAAAATAATAATAATAATAATAATAATAATAATAATAATAATAATAATAATAATAATAATAATAATAATAATAATAATAATAATAATAATAATAATAATAATAATAAAAATTTTAATTTTTAAATTAAATAAATAATAATAAAATAATAAATTAAAATAAATAAAATAAAAATTAAAAAATAAAAAATAAAAAAAATTTTAAAAAATTAAAAATAAATTTAAATTAAAAAAAAAATAATAAAATTAATTAGTTAATAATATTAATGTTAATATGCAATCATACAATTCAGCATTCAAATATTATAATAGCAAAATAATTAATGGTAGCAATAATAATAATAATAATAATAATAATAATAATAAATAATAATAATAATATAATAATAATAATAATAATAATAATAAATAATAATAATAATAATAATTATTATTTAGTTTTAGGTAATACAGTAATCCAATCAGAAATTGATTATGTTTCCGATAATCGTAATTTATTTTATATCTTTGTTACCCATATATATAAATATATTTTGTTCGAAAACTCATCCAATGATATCTAAAAAATATAAATTTAATATATTTTAATTTTTACAATTATCACTAAATAGAAGTTTCATATTTAAATTAGTTTTTAATTAAAGCTGCTTAAATAGATAATAATAATAATAATATAATAATAATAATAATAATAATAATAATAATAATAATATAAAATTAATATAATATAATAATAATAATAATAATAATAATAATAATTAATAATAGTAAATAATAATAAAATATATAATAATAATAATAATAATAATAATAATAATATAATAATAATAATAATAATAATAATAATATAATATATCATAATAAAAAAATAATAATAATAATAATAATAATAATAATAATAATAATAATAAAATATATAAATTAATAATATAATAATTATAATAATAATAATAAAAAGATAATAATAATAATAATAATAATAATAATA
>JABUQX010101136.1:0-10000 GCA_015478945.1 Trachelipus rathkii | reverse complement strand
TAATATATAATAAATATAATAATAATATTATTAATATTAATATAATAATAATTAAATTATAATATATAAATATAAAATAAAATATAATAATAATATAATAATAATTATATATAATTAATAAAATAATTAAATAATATAATAATAATAAATCTAATACTAAAAATAATATTATTATTTATATAATACGTAATTAAATAATAATAATTAATAAATAATATAATAATATAATAATAATAATAATAATAATAATTAATTAATAATAAATATAATAAAAATAATTAAATAATAATTAATTAATATAAAATTAAATTAAAATTAATAAATAATAATAATAATAATATATAATAAATATAATTAAAATAAAATATAATTATAATAGTATTAATAAATTAAATTAAATAATATAATTAATTAAATAAATAATAATCAAATTTAATTAAATAATTAAATAATAATAATATATGAAATATATAATAATAATAATATAATAATAATAATATATAATAATATATATAATAATAATAATTAAATTATTAATAATAATAAATAATAATTAATAATAAATTAATAATAAATAAATAAATTAATATAATTAATATAATAATAATAATAATAATTACATAACAATAGATAAGTAATAATAATAATATTATAAATAAATAAATTAAATATATAATAGATAACGAGTCACACTCACACTCATGCACACACTAGTGAGAGTAGAGGGATAACTTCGAGAGTCCTAGCATAGAATCGAGGAGCCAGGTTCGAGACTAAGGAGGAGTATGAAGAGCGTAAGAGAGAGGAGAATGAAGATATATCTCTATTATCTAGCATTACGTAGCCTCAAACAGACTTAAAATGAAAAGAATTGTGGTAGTGCTAATTACTATTAAACAAATATCAGATAATTAATTAAATCACGAGTCTATATCACCACCATATGAGAACTTGGCCAAGTCACATAATACGAGATATATTATATTGCACATCGAGAGAGTTAGGATAATATGAATCACTCTAAGCTTAACTCTCAGAGTAACTTTACATCGAATGGTCCCACTGAAATGAGACTGAATAAGATCTATATATCCATGGGGGTTGTATGAATTAATTTGTAATTATATATAATTAAAACCAAAAATATAATAATAATAAATTTAGAAATATAATAATTAAATATAAAATTAAAATAATACATAATAAATAAATAATATAATTAATAATAATCTATATAATATATAAAATAATAACTAATAATAAATAATAAATAATAATAATAATTAAATAATATATAATAATATACATAATTAAATAATTAATATATATATATATATTAATAAATCAAAATAATTAAATATTAAATCATTATAATATTATTAATAAATAAATCATAAAAATAATAATTACATATAAGAATAATAGAACATTTAAAACTAATTAGTAATAATAATTTTTTTGTGAGAGAGATGTAACTAGATACTTCGAATAATATTTGCAGTTTCTAAAAACCAGTTTAATTGTTCATTAGTAAATTGAAAATTTTACAAATGATACTATAATTCGCAATAGAGATAACATAAGTAGAGCAATATTTTATATGAGACATTATACACAACTATAATATAATTATATTTAAATATTATTTATAATTTTTAATAACAATTAATATTTTTATCATTCATATTTATTATTATGTAATTGATATTAATATTAATAATATTAATATAATCTTTATAATAGCTAAAATTAAATTATCACATCATATAACTAATAAAATAATAATAAAATGATAATGTACATAAATAATATAATAAATTATATAATAAACATAATATAATAATATATTATAATTAATAAAATTAAATATATATATAATAACTTTTAAATGGTATAATTTATAATAAATAATAATAATAATAATAATAATAATATAATAATAATATATAATTATATATAATATATAATTATAATAATCTTAATATAATTTAAATATAATACATATATATATAATAGCTATAATGATTAATACATAATAATTAATAAAAAATTATTTACTTGATGAAGATAATCCAATATAAAGAGAAAATCATATAAAAATATTAATAATAATTAATTATATAATTAATTAATAATAATTATAAAAATAATAATATTAAATTAAATAATAATAATATAATTATATAAAATAGCACGAGAGTATAAAAATAACCATAAAAAAGAATTTGAAATATTATTTTATGTAAATATTTAGAGTACCATAAATGAAAATAGTATATGGAGTAGAATCATATATCTCAATACATTAACTAATATAAGATAAAAAATTTTAAAATCAATATATATAATAATGATAAGTAGAATATAAGAAAATATGAGATAAGAATAATAAATATATAAAAAGTTGCTTAAATCTAAATAAAGAAATAATAATACACAAATTATAATGATAATAATTAAAGGATTATAAATATAAATATATGTACACGCTAAAAAAACAGTGCTGCTCAGATTATAATAACATAAAAACTCTACAATTCAAAGTTATATAACTATTTTTGATAGAAGTAACTTATTAGAACTTCATACATCTTGATTGTACTGAGGCTTAGAAGAATGCACAAATATACATCATAGAAATTATTCCTTTGACTTGCGAACATCGGTTTCCTCAAGATACTTAGCCTACAATTTGTATTCATGCAACTTTGAGGAATAATCATAATAATTATAGTGTGTTTGCTGTCTGCACATTACATCATCGTGTAAATGTCACATAATTATATAGCTTACTAAGATAATAATAATATAGAGAGTAGAGAAATAAGATTGATATTAAAATATGATGTATCTTAATATAAGAGTTCTAAAATAATATGATAAAATAACTCATTATAAGCTATCAAAGTCAATACCACAGTATTAATTAAATAATTATAAATTAAATAATAAATTAATTAAAAATAAAATAATAGAATAAATAATTAGTCACTATATATTTGGAAATAATTTTTGGACACTTATATAATATTATATATAGTATATATATATAATATATATATATCTAGAATATACTTACTGATTCGTGGTTAATCTAAGATTGAGTTAGCTTCACATTATGTGAGATTTTATTTAGCTACTCAAGTATATATATATATAATTAGTAGGTTAAAACTCAATCAGTTGCCTATATATATTTGTGGTTGAGTGACAAAGACATTGTGAGATTTGAGTTAAATATAATACTATTTTAAGCAGTAAAAATAATTGAAAATCCTTTTTATGAGAATAAGGAAAAAAGGATGGATTATTTTTATATGCGTATTGTGAGATTGCTGTCAATGGTATTAATGAAAATATGAGTTATCAATTTATGATAATATTAATCAACAGTGAAATAAACAGGACACTAAAGAGTGATAGTTTAGTTATTACATCGTTGTTATAGTATATGATAATAATACTTATAAAGTTAACTATTAAACTATTATTTATAATTACTTGTACGTATTTTTGCTCCTATTTTTTTGAGGTTTAAATACATATGTCTTTTTGATAGCACTATAAATAATCATATAATAGGTTATATTAAACTATATTATATATAAGATTATTACTGAAAGTGACGTTTTATATTATTGAGGAAATTATATACATGTTATATTATTATCTCCAAATATTGATATTTATATAATGATGCATTTATTATAGTTATGCCTATATTATATCTATATTTTAACTGACTTATAAATTATGACAGTGTCTCCCTTTGTAATTATTAACAGGCCATATGTTATTTAGTCTTTCGCGCCTTGGTTATTCAATCGAATTATAAATATATATATAATATTATTTGAGCTATATATTATTGTGATTAGATAATTAATTAAGTGGTGAGCATCACAAAGACACATCATGTAACTAAACTAATACCGCTACACGAAATAAATATCATTTTTGATTTAAGCAAGCAATTTCATAAGAAAAAAAAAACAAAACTAAAATATTTTAAAACATTATGATATTTAATTAACTAACCTAAACTTACTTAGCATATTCTTGTATCTGTTCAATGCTGATCATACTTCGCGTATTCGGCTCTTGTCTCCTACATTTTGGCTTCAACGAATGAAGAGTGATAAATATACTGCATAGAGACGCGCTATCTATAATGACTAGCATGAGATATTGGCTCTAAATAGATTTGTATTTTTATAATGGAAAATAGTTAACTGCTAGAACTCACATCTAGGAGAAAATGTATATTATTTTCTTTTTTACTTTCCCTTTTTAGGGGGTTCGAGCCGGCGGAGGGACAGAGGGGGGGACGAAGTTCCCCCGTGCGTCCCCCGTAGACGCTCGGAGAAACCCCGACTCTGCCCATCGTTCTTGTTTACCCGTGGGGTATTCTTTAATGCAAAAGAAAAAAATGCAACACTTGGCAAATTTGCGGGCTCCTCGGAGTAACAGAGCCTCTTCGTAATTCTCAAACAATATCTCAACATTTTTAACAATTTAAAATTTTAAAGGAAATAAATTTTTTTTTCATTTTGTTCATTCATTTTAATCTATTTCAGTAGAAAAATTAATAAATATATTTACTTGTGTGATGTAATAATTATAAAATTGTTATATTATTATAGTTGACAGTAACATAGATGTTTTATATCGGAGCTGACTTATTATATTATATAGTAGATATATATACGAAAGAATACTCTGTACTCCGAGAGCTCATAGACCAAATATATATGACTACAAGTATATATGTTTTATGATGTATATTTTTTTATCTTTTTATTACTATTAATAAATTAACTACTACTCATAATCGGGTTAATATCTCATATAAGTAACTAGTGATGTTTATGCACGTTGTGTCGGAGCGCTGATATCATCGCACGTTGTCATCACTACGAGATTTTTAGCATAGGTACTCGTACTGGGGGATAGGTCCTCAGTCAGCGCTCCTACCACGGTGTCCTGCTTCCTCATCGAGAATACTCAGAGCTTGTTAATTAACTCCTCGGCTGTTCTATAAATAATTTATAATTTAAAGTGTAATATAAAGCATACATGAATAATATCAACTCCTTATAAAAAACTTTTGGGCACATTCTCAATCACCGAGAGAATATAAATCATAATATAGAGGCTGATATATGGACATATCTCATTCTTGCATATATACATTCAGTAGTATATATAATGTGATAGGTAGAAAAAAAAGTATCTTTCGACTGTATTTAATCATCAATTTCGATACTAATAAAATTTAATAGGTACTGCGAATCTAGTATTAATATATATTGACGATTGTTGAAGTAATTAGACTACTGTGTTAGCTTCTGTATGCTTCACGAGCGTATTAGTATTGCTTACTTAAAATGAGAAAGCTGTAATAAGCTCTCAAGTACGTTAAAGATAAACTCTCGACAGCTATTTGTTAAAATAATATGTTATAACAGATATAATCGAGATTGTGTTATTATAAATGAGATCTCATTCTCCATATGATAGTCATTCAATTATGATGATATGCTATGCGAGGACAAAATTATGTCAGAGATGTTCGAATATATTGTTTGCGTAATCACAGTTATAAGCATATAAATAATCTATTTTTAAATACATATTTTGAATACATATTATTAATACTATTTTAAAATATACATAACCTAACCTAACCTAATTTAAACCCTAACCTACCTGACCTTAAACAACCTAACCTAACCTGACCTAACCTTAACCTAGCTAACCTATAACCTAACCTAACCTAACTAGACCTAACCTAACCTAACCTTAACCTAACCTATATATTAATTCACTATAACCTATACCTAACCAAAACTCTAAACTCTAACCTATAACCATAACCTATATCTATATATCAACTATACCTGACCTATATACGACACATGACATTTATAATAAAATACTATGCGTATTATGTTATATATATATAATTTAATAGTTATATTTAGATACTATATACAATTTGCAAATCACTGAGTAGAGTACATTGCCCGAAACGAGTGGAGATATCATAGTAAATACTTCATTATATTATAGGGAGAGGTTCATATGTGAAATAATAGTTTACAAAATAGAAAGAACCCCTTTATGGAGCTGTTTCATTGATGTATACAACATTATATAGTTATAATATATGAATAGATATAAGTACAGAGTGTATATGTAGTAAGGTACTTATATGATAGGATCTGATATATAGTATAAGTTAATGGATATATAGTTAAAGTTCCTTCACTAGTAGTATACTTAGTGTTAGTGTGAGGTTATTGGTGTAGGTGTATGTGGTGTATTTATAGTAGTCAAATAATGTTCATTAGAAGTGAACGTAATACAATGTTTTAAAGAACCTATACTTCGAGTAAATTATTACATTTGGACAACGGGTCAGCTTCTCACATGCGAATTTAACGACTATGTATCGAGGATCTCTGGGGCCAGAGCAACTATAATACCAATCGAAATGTCATATATGTAAAATCGAATTCCTTGTCTCCTCAAAACGGAAAAGAACCTTATATATCTTATATAGTATATAGCTACTAACGTATATTATAGTATGTAATCTAAATAATTATATATACGTGATAGATTAATATACAGTAGACGTCTACTATCTATATATGTAATACTATATATATGATTTATATTACAGTTCTTTACGATATTTAATTATTATAAAAAACAGGTAGGTTAAATTAGAGCGTAGTGCTCCTATTACATTGCTAATATATTTATATATGTAGTATTTATAAGTTATGGATATATAGATATTATAAGGCTTAGTTAGTAGTGAGTGACGTAAGCATGTCTCTTGAGTGAGAGAGATATAGGAGAGACGGTGCAGAGTATGAAAGACGTTATTATTTAAGTATGATCAATCCACACATATTATAATAAAAGGGGCATAGATATATTTCAGAGTACCGCTTATCGAAAGTAGGCATTATAATATATTAAAACAACGTATATATAAGCTCATAAGCAAACTGCTAAACAAACGCTCACATGTCGCAAAAAACTGGTAAGAACAATTAAACTCCCCTTATTGGGATTTCGCACACCGGCACCCTCGCAGTTTAGTATGCCAAAGCGTGTGATAGCCACTTCAGAAGCGAACGCGAGCACTAGAAAGGAATCCACCATTTTCTTCTGAAAGATTACTTCTCTTCTCAGAAGAATAAGGCAAGTCATTCTTGACAGTGACCTCTGTCACACTCGGGTCAAGGATCACACAGGGTGCTACTCGGGGAGCAACGGTATCAGTAACAAATTTAGAACTGCTAACAAACGCTCACAGTTCGCAAAAACTGGGTAAAGAACTTAACACTCCCCTTAATGATGTAGGGATGTTCTGAACCGCACATACGCGTTAGTATGGAGAACCGAAGCGTGAGACTGATATCTGACTCAGATGAGCTCACTGTGACAAGATGTGACTGTGCCTTAATTCTTCTGGGAAGAGAGTAATCTTTCAGAAGAAAATATGTCCTTTTAGCCCTCTCCGTTGGTCTAGTGGTAACAAACGCTTGCATACTGGTCAAGCTGGCTGCGACAGGGTGCGGCGTTCGAAACCCAATAGGGAGTTTCATTGTTCTTACCCAGTTTTGCGAACTGTGACGCCAGTGTGATTTGATCACTAGCAAGTTGTGAGTAGATGTGTTACTGCATACGTTCTCACTCCCGAGTAGCACCCTGTGGTGACCCTTGACCGAGAGTGGGGGAGAGATCTGCCAGAGGTCACTGCCAAGATTGACTTGCCTTATTCTTCTGTGGAAGAGAGTAATCTTTCAAAGAAAATGGTGGATTTCGTGCTTTAGCCTCTCCGGTCTGGTCGTGATTGTGTAACACGCTATTGGCCATAAGGCTGCAACTGCCGAGGAGTTGCGGATGTCGGAAACCCAGCATAAGGGAGAAAGTTTGATTGTTCTTAGCAATTTCGAACTGTGGAGCGTTTTGTTTAGCAGTTCTAAATTTGTTATCTGATACCGTTCTCCCGAGTAAGCAGCCTGTGTGACCGCTTGACCCAGTGGGGGCGGGAGAATCTGTCCCAGAGGTCAGCTGTCAGATTGACTTGCCCCTTGATTCTAGGACAGAGAGTAATAATGCTTCCAGAGAAATGCTGAGGATTTTATGTATCCCTATTAGACTCTCGTTTGTTACTAGTCTGGTAAGATCGCTTGGGCAATGAGCTAAGGCTAGCGGAGGTGCGGCTTGATTATAGCGACAATGTTTAAGGGTGCTCGTGATTTTTTGTCTCTACCATTTAGTGAGAGTACGTTGAGAGTCGTTTAGTGTGTATAGCAGTTCTAAGATAATTATCTGGTTAAGTAGATCACGCTCTCTCCCCGAGTAAGCACCTCTGGTGCAAGCTCCTTGAACCCGAGTGGGGGCGGGAGGATCTGCCAGAGGTCCACTGTCAAGATTGACTTCTTATCTTCGTGGAAGAGAGTTAATCAGGCCGGAAGTGAGGCTTTGTCGAGAAGAAATGTGGGATTTCCGATTTTACGCGCTCCTTACGGAGTCTCGCTCAGTGTTAACACGCTTGGCAAAATACTAACTGCGAGGTTGCGTTCGAACCCCAATCAGAGGGAGTTTAATTGTTTTCTTACCAATTTTGGCGACTGTGAGCGTTTTGTTAGCAGTTCTTAATTTGTTAGCTGATAGCCGTTACTCCCGTAGTAGCACCCTGTGGTGACCCTTTGACCCGAAGTGGGAGGGGAGATCTGCCGAGGTCACTGTAGAGGTCTGCGCATTGCCTATTCTTCTTGGGAAGAGAGTAATCTATTCATGAAGAAAGTGGTGGATTTTCCTTTAGCCCTCGTTTGGTCTAGTTGGTAACACGCACTTGGCATACTAACTGCGAGGGTGCGGGTTCGAAACCAAATAAGGGGAGTTTAATTGTTCTTACCATCTATATAGATTAACTCACTATATAAACTTAATATATATTATATAAATATACTATACATTTATATATGTATTATATATATATATAATATATATATATAGTATATATATAGTGCACGCGTTCCCCGATATGATCGTGATCGTCGAGATCAACCGAAGGCCGCAAGGCCCAAAACGGCACATCCTCACTAACTAGCCACGCTGCTCCCTTTGATCGCGGACAGACCAGTCAAAATGTCAAATTTATGATTTAGCCACAGAGAAAACGTTCATCTTTATAAATTCGTCTTCTAATATATATATATATATATATTATAGTAATATATATATATATATACTATATATATATATATATATATATATATATATATATTATATATATATATATATTATCAGTGGGCGTAGCTAGATGTTTTCACATGGGTAGGCAAAATATATATAATAAAAAATAATTATATTAATGATATATAATATAATATATATATATATATAATATATATATATATATATATATATATATATATATATATATAATATATATATATAGGCCTATATATATATATATATATATATATTATTATTATATATATATATATATATATATATTATATATATATATTAGTAGTACAGTATAGTAGTAGGAGAGAGCTTATATATATATATATATATATATATATATATATATATATATATATAATATATATATATATTATATATATAATATATATACATATATATATATATATATATATATATATACTATATATAATATATATATTATATATATATATATATATATATTATATATATATATATATATATATATATATAATACTATTATATATATATATATAAATATAATATATATATATATGTATATATATATATAATATATATTATATATATATATATATATATATATATATATAATATATTATATATATATATTATAATATATATTATAATATATATATTATATATCTTGTTTACCAAGAAAAATTACAACAGTCTATTAGCCTTCTCATAACCTGGCGATTTTCGCCAACCCTCTTCGTTT